>PVKE010011033.1:0-41167 GCA_004027555.1 Craseonycteris thonglongyai
ATTAAATGTTCACCATGACCTAGCAAAGTCATTTTTATTCACGACTAATGCACATCTCAGATCAGATCACTTACTCAAACCAAGAGATCCAAACCAGATTACTTTTCAGTACAAGAGAGTATTGGTAGAACCGTTAATAACACAGACTGTGGAATAAGAATATTATAGATCAAAAGCTCTGTGTGTCACTCACTGTTTGACCTTTGGCAAATTGATTTTTACACCAACTAGTAGGATCATGTGTCCTGGTTTCCCCCTAAACAGCCTTGGTTTACATTTGCCATCCCAAGTAAGTATGACTAGTGCCCACTTCTTGGTCTGAACAATAAATTAAGTTATATAGCCAGTCCATCCTTAAGAATCAGTTTTCCCCAGTGTAGACAAGGAAAGACATGCATTCTCCTTATAAAAACATTTTTAAGAATCAAATGGGGTGATAAAGGCAAAGCTGTTCTTAAGACATGGCATGCTATTAAAAAAATAGTTTTCTGGGGATGCTGGAATGGCTCAGTGGGTTGAGCACTCATCTTGCAGCCATGGGGTCCATGGATCAAATCCTGACCTCGGCCCATGCAGACCCATACGCTGAATTGAGGTGTGCCCCCAGTTTGGTTCTTACCAGGGCAAGCTCCATGCAGGAGGCCCCTGGCCCAGTTCCTGCCCTATGTAGCCCCATAGCCAGCTGTGGAATTAAACTATGTAGAAAATCAATGAGTGTGTTCTGGTGTTTTAAGAGGTGAAAAATTAATGCCAGCAGAATGTGAGGAGATTTATAATTGGAATATTAAGTATACATGTCTGTGTGGAGAACAAGGTGTGTAGGAGATACAGTGTACAAGATAAAAACTAAGCAGGACCTTAATTATGGACAGTCTTCTAGGTCAAGATGAAGAGTTTGTTCTCTATTATATTTTTGCTGGAAACTAATGAAGATTTCTAAAATGAAAATTGATACCACTTTATCTTTTAGGGAAATAAATCTTATTGGAGTTATTTCTCCAATTCTCCTTATTCCATTACTTCCATCTTCTCTATTACCAAACCTTGTCTTGGCTACTTTCAAAACAATAGCAAATATTTGCCCTAACTTCAATGTGTATCATGTGTCTTCTTGGCCTGGCCACCACCATCCCTCATCTAGAACATTCTAGTAACCATAACCCTTACTCTACTCCCTGAATCTACTCTATTTTTCTTTTTAAAGATTTATTTTATTGTGTTTGACAGTGAGAGAGACAGAGAGAAGAGGGAAGGCCCAGAACAGTCTCCACAGGTGTATATCATCAGTTTTCCACAGTTTCATTCTAAATAGGTGAGCCGGTGGCCACAGAGGGCAGGACCAAGGCAGGGGCTGCTCACATGGAAAGCTTGCCCCAGTGAGCACCAAACTGGGGGCCACTCCCCAGTTCACTTTATGGATCAGCAGAGGCTGGGAATTCGATCCTTGGACACCAGGGCTGCAAAACGAGCCTGAACACAATGATCCATCCTGGCATCCACTGCTTCCACTTGTACCCCAGCCTCACTCCATTCATCACAGAGAAGCTAGAATCCTTAGTTTTTCCTCTTTTTAAACTATTTTTTGAGTAATATTAGATGTTTAAAAATTTGTAAAGATAGTACAGAGGTTCAGTATACCCTTCACCCAACTTTCCCAGTGTTCACATTGTACATAACCATGATACATTCATCAAAACTGAGAAGTTGGTATATTCCCATTAACTAAACAATAAACTTTACTTGGATTTCACAAGTTTTTTTCCAATAATATATCTGTGCTCTATCTCAAGATTCATCCCAGAAAACACTGTTCCATTTAGTTGTTGTATCTCCATAGTTTTGTTGTATCTTCATTTGTTACAGTTTTTCAGCCTTTCCTTAATTTTTCAAGACTCACCATTTTCAGGAACACGGGTCAGGTATTTTTTATAACGTAACTCAGTTTGGGTTTGCCTGATGTTTTCTCGTGATTATGAATTTGAAGTATGACAATCAGAAGTAAAATGTCCTTGTCATATCATATCAGGGTTGATGTCTTAGTTCACGCTGCTATAGCAAAACACCAGAGACTGGGTAGATTATAAAGAACAGAAATTTGTCATAGTTCAGGAGGCTGGACATTTGAGACCACAGTGCCAGCATAATTAGATGAGCATCCTTTTCTGAGCTGCAGACTTGTACTATGCTCATGTGGCAGAAAGACAAGGGATCTCTTTGGGGACTCTTTTATTAAGGGACTGAGTTTTGACCCTAATGATCTAATTACCCCCCAAAGATCCCACCTCCTGATCCCATTAGGTTTTGAACTTATGAACTGTGGGAAGACACAAAGATTCAGTCTACAGCGGTACACAATATCCACATCACTTATATCTGGTCATGTATATCCTCATCATTAGGTTCTGGTGGTGGTGTCTTTAGAGTTTTTCCACTCTAAAGTTACCATTTATTCCTTCCTATACTCTGTTCATTAGAAGCAAGTTACTAAACCCAGCTCATACTCAAGAGGGGAGGAATTAAGTTCTACTTCCTAGAAGAGGAAAGAACTACATTAATTTTTCAAATTTATCTGTATGAAATATTTGCCCCTTCCCTCTGTTATTTATTCAGTCATGTATTTAATTATGAATTCACAAATATCTAATATATAACATACTTTTTAAAATATAAATAATATGTATTACTTGTCTGCTTAACGTGACCCCGTGGCCTTTTGTTACAGTTTACACCAAAGTAAAATCCAAATTCCTTATCCCTCCAACAAAGCCTGTAGAATATACTTAGTTTGAGACCTTGTCTCACACCATTCCCTATTCCCTATTCCTGCCCTCCCCAGCTGACAGTGGCATAGCTACACTGGCCTTTGCTTGAACTTGCCACACTGTTCTCCTATTCCCACCTCAGACTTTAATTTGTCTCTGCTGGGAATACTTTTATATGAAATCTTTGCATCTGGTCTCAGCTTAAAAGTCACCTTTTTGGAGAAGCCTCTCTTGATCACATGCTCCAAAATAACTAGTCAGTTACACTAGCATTTACTCTTTTGATAGCACTCATTAAATTGGAAATTATTATTTTAATGTGTCAGTTTGTGATTTGTTCCCTCCCTCCCACTAGATGATAAAATTTGTGAGAATAGGAACTTTATTTCACCACACCTAGCATTCAGAATAATACCTAGGGCAGAAGAAACAACAAATGTTTGGTAAATGTATGAGGGCTGTCCAGAAAAAATCCAGGCATTATCAGTATAACAAGAATGGTTTCATGGCTGGATGCTTTCCGGACAGCCCTTATATATATAAATGAAGGAAGGGGAGGACCAAGAGACCTGAGACAGGAAGATGAATTAGAAAAATACTATAATAATCAAGGCAAGAGGCAATGAAGACAAATTTCAAAAGCTTGCAATTTGCTGCCCATGCTGTTGATCATAGGCTCATTATTCTCTTGTTTCTAAAGATGTTTCCCTTCTTACTTTAAGGATCATAAATCTCATATCCTGATTTAGAAATCTGTCTGTAGTTAAGCAACAAAGCTACATTTATATCAGCACAGTGACTAGTTTTCAAAAATAATTAGCTGTCTTCTAGGCTCTGTATCCCCTCACTAGTTTGACAAATCCTTCTTGTGGCCTCCCAAATCTTCTGCACAGCTGACAGGTGCGAAACCACTATGTGCAGTTCATCTGTACGTAGGAACAGCCTAAAAGAGTGGGGGAGGGAGACTGAAAGGAGAGGGGATGTCTGTTGTTTGTCTTCCATCTGCTCTTCCAGTCATCTTAGGTCTAAAGCTGCTCAATTTTCAGACCAAGACACTTGACCTGAGCGTGTGCTCTCATGGTTTCTTTATGGGAAGAACCAACAGTAATGCTATTGCCCATCAGTGTTTTCATACTGCCTTTCACACCCTCTTCTCTGCTCCTACTCCTGACAGGATTTTCATACTTTACAGAAGGAAGTATGAACAACAAAATCTGCCCTATGTTTACTTAAGAAAGGCCAACAAAGAAATGAGAAAACAGGTAATAAAGCATTTGTTTTAATTCCATCTGAAACACATGTGATCTATGAGTATAAATTTAACACCCTGACACATGAATTCAATGAAATTCAATGTGAGCAAAAAATACTATTTATTTTTCCACTTAACATTTGCAGGAGCAGTATCTAGTATTGGGTTCACATAATTTGTAAATTTTTATCCCAAATCTGGCATGTCCAGTAGCTATAAATTGCATGTAACCCAGCCATCCTTTGAATTTCATGACATGTCTAGGGAGACATCTTCATCTGGAGTATATAATATAATTGTCCAAACCTATTATTCAAATAGTCATCTATACTTTGCTTTTTGTTTTCTGTCTTCTTTACATACAGTTTCATTATCTACAAAGTGAAGAAAATGTGATATAGACAAAAAACATTTGTGAGGCATAGTTCTTGAAAATATCAGTGTCTCTAATATTGCTTTTTTTTAAAGATTATTTTTATTGTTTTGACAGAGAGAGAAACAGACAGAGACGGAGAGATAGGGGAGGGCCCAGAGCAGTCTCCATAGTTGACAGCATTAGTTTTCCATAGTTTTACTCCACAGGTGGGCACGGGGCTGCGCAGGGCAGGAACTGGGCCAGGAGCCTCCCGCATAGGTCTTGCATACTTATGAACATTACATTGGTAGGGCTACCCTCACTTGAATTTGAATCTTCTGTTGAATAATCAGCCATATGAATTTGTTGAATAAATCAGTCCCACTGTTTTCATTTGAATATCTCACTTGGATTTCAGTGTCACTTCCATAGAAATTCAAAACAGGCATCTTAAAGGGATTATTTCTACATTTCTTGATAATATTTGCATTATAACTGCACTCAAAGCAAATTAAATCTGTGCATGTCTCAGAGGCATCAATGTTTATAATGGCTTAAGAAACACATGACATATTCAAGATGTCTTTGTATGTCAAGGGGTTAATATTGATCTTTTTAAGGGATATAAGAGAAATAGCACAGTGTTTAACACTAACATGGGGATTAAGACCTGGCATTTCCCAGCCTTTTATAGTAGTACAAAAAAAACCAATATAAATATATATATATATATAGTAGTACAATGGGTTACTAACAGTCTTACCTATCTCTAGCAGAATATTATCTGGAATCTGTCCTTGCTATTATAGTGCCCTGCTTGTATTTGACTCTGGCCTTTGCATATATCTTTCCCTCTGCCTACAACACACTTAATTTTATCTTTACCTATTAACTCTTATTCAGGGGAAGCCAGGATGGCTGAATGGGTTAAGCGCTCACTTTGCAGCCCCAGGCACCAAGAATCGAATCCCGGCCCCAGCCCATGCGGACCCATATGCTGAACTGGGGAGTGCCCCCAGTTTGGTTCTCACCAGGGTGAGATCCCTGCCCAGTTCCTGCTCTGTACAGCCCCACACCCACCTGTGAAGTGAAACTATGTGGAAAAACCAATGATGTGCAACTATGGAGACTGCTCTGGGCCCTACTTGTTCTCTCTGTCTCTGTATCTCTCTCTCTCTCTGTCAAAAACAATAAAAATAAATCTTTAAAAAAAAAACCTCTTTCTCATAAATTGGGGCTCAACATTATGCCCCTAGAATGGTTTTTTTTTGTGACACTTTTAAGAACCAGTAACAGGGGATGCCAGGATGGCTCAGTAGGCTCATCCTGCAAACCCAGGTTCCAAGGATTGAATCCCAGCCCCACCCTGTGCAAACCCATATGCTCAACTGGGGTATGGCCCCAGTTTAGTTCTCCCCAGGGCAAGCTTCCCATGTAGGAGGTCTCTGGTTCAGCCCCCAGCTCACAGTAGTGTGCCTCTGAAGCAAGAGGCCCCTGGCCTGGTTTACACTCTGTGTGGTTCCACACCCACCTGTGTGGAATTAAACTATGTAGAAAACTGATGATGTGCAACTATGGAGACTGCACTGGGCCCTCCCACTTCACTCTGTCTTTCTCTGCCTCTGTCAAAACAATAAAATAAATCTTAAAAAAAAAAAAAAAGAACAAATAAGAGTACGCAGTACCCTGAACTTTTCTTCTTCTGGTAGTCACCACACTTTGTGGTATTTATTTTCTAGCTTTCCTGCTGGACTTATAGTACCTTGAGGTTGCTGACTGGGTTGATCTAATTTTCCCTAGTTCTCAGATGGAACTATTATTAACTCAGTATATGGTAGAAGGTAGCTTTAATTAAGTCCCAGACTATTTAATGAAAAAGTGATTAGAAAACATTTTTCCATTTTTACTTTCAACAAATACACTCTTCAAAGGAGGGCACTCAATCACAAAATAACTGTTTTAAAGTACTGGTCACAGTTAATATCCAAATATTTATTGTTATTATGCCTCCAGGACAAAAACTTAAAATTCTCAGAATTCTTACAGTCTCCATGGTATCAAAGTTTCCAAATGAGAAATTGCTATAATGTGAATAGCTTACTGATTTTTAAAAAAGATTTTCTATTTTTGTTAGAAATTTCCCAGTAGTACTGAAATATAGTTGACATATAAAATTGCATTAGTTTAAGGTGTATCATATGATGATTTGATCTATGTATAAATTGCAATATGATTTCCACAATAGGTTATTACTTGTTTGTATATTTGGCCATGGCTTAGCTCCTGTTACCTTATATTCAGCCAATTCATTTCTAATGAAACATGGAGAGGAACAGGATCTGAGCTACCAAACAGAACTCTGAACTCTTTACTGTAGAATACTTAAAAGAAAAAAAAAATGAATAGAAATTTGATCAATCAGAATTTTTTGCCAGATCTGTTATCTTTCTTTCCTCTTGGAATCCTTAACTTATTGGGGCAAATGAGAAAAATAACCTCCGAAATCCTCTTCCTGTGTTGCCATTTACCTAATATTAATGCTCCTATAAATATATAAATTTTTCTTTATCCATAAGGACTATTGCATTAAATATGCTTCTCACAAAATTTAGTGCATCACTTGCCTTTTCAAGGAAACAAACCAACATAAGTAGTAAGCAAACAGAACAACTTGTTAAATAATGCATAGTTTCCAGAATTAACAACTCAACAGCTATATCCACTCTGATTCTAATAGGTCATTCATTTAGTGCTTGTAACCTTGGCAACCCAATAAATAATAGCAATTGCATGGAAATACATGTGATACTTGTTTTAATATTTACTAGTATAGTAAGTTACTAGAAAACCAGGAGGCTAATCCACTACTCAGTCTGGGAATGCTGAGCTATCCAAGTAAGTGACCTGAAAACTGTTTCCAGGAGACAGTCTAACGAAAATATTTAAAATACTTTGGGGCATATTGCTAGAGCTTAGAAAGCCAGATATTTTATGGCACATGAATATCCAGCTATCTGGGCTTAGATTTAAAACATGGATTCCAAAATGGTAGAGCATATTATATTTGACTATAAACCAAGACAAGTCATTGAAATATCCTCAAGGGCAATGATCAGAAACATGAATAATGGTTTGTAAACTAGAAGAACTAGGTTTCGGCTTAAGAGTGTAATAAAAGCTTTAATTACTTGTGGAAGCATGCAGAAGGCAAACCCTCTCCCATTCTCCATAGGGGCGGGAAATAGGAACAGGCAAGAAGCAAGCAGTAGTAGTAGCAGGTGGTAGAAGTGGAGAAGCAGTGAAGTGTCTCATTTCACCAAAAGTGGTAATAAGGAACACTTATGTTGCAAACCAAGGAATATATAGGGCAGTTATAATGAGACATGCTCAACTTCCACATGGCAAAGCCTCAGCATTCATGGGTTGTGAAGTTTGGGAAGAGATGAAATAGTTTAGCCTTCTAATAATCCCAGGGGAGGTGAGCTATCAAAATCAAATGTCTAATGACAAGTATGCAAAGACTGGGAAAAGAAAGATTTCCCAAGCATATATTACAAGTTATATTCTCAGTGAATATTATTAAAGGAAATATGTATATAAATGAGTTTTCTAAAATATTTCAAACATTTTCTCATATGATTGTCTCACAACTTTTCTTTTCAGCGCTCTTTACATCATCCCTTCAGAGATAAGGCAAGGTCTACCACCAGGTGAGATGATAAAGACAATGGCAATACTCTCCCTTAGGTAGAAAAAACTCAATAAGATAGATGATCCAATAATAATAATTAATGATAATAGCTATTTTTAACACATGCTTTTTTAAAAATGGTTATTAAAAATTTCCATCTTTACCCTATAGAATCACTCCAGAGAGTATTTTTTTAATATCACAGGGATTGTTCATTATGAATTGGTAGCAACGGGACAAACAGTCAACCAACCTGACTATTTAGAAGTGCTGAAAAGGCTAGCAAAGTGCTCGCTTTGCAGTGCCGGGGCCAAGGATAGAATCAGGCCTCAGCCAGTGAGGACCCGTATGATGAACTGGGATGTGGCCCCTAGTTAGGTTCTTGTGGGGACAAGCTTTCCATGCGGGAGGTCCTTACCCCACCCATCTGGTTCCTGCCCTATAAGGCGCCACACCCACCTGTGGAATGTAACTATGTAAAAAAATGATCATGTACAACTACGGAGACTGCTCTGTGCCCTCTTTCTTCTCTCTGTCTCTATATCTCTCTGTGTCAAAAACAGTTAAATCTAAATAAATAAATAAATAAATAAATAAATAAATAAATAAATAAATAAGTGCTAAAACGGCTTCATGAAAAATTTAGATGAAAATTACCTGAACCTTTGACCAAGAACTCATGGCTCTTGCATCACAACAATGCACCAGCTCACACAACACTGTGTATGTGTGTTGGGGGGCGAGGGGGTAGTCAGTAAACAAATAACTGTATTGGAACCCTCTCCCTACTTACCTGATCTGGCCCCCAATGACTTTTTTATTTACCTGAAGATAAAGGAAGTATTAAAAGGAAGACATTTTGACAACACTCAGGACATCAAGGGGTAATATGGCAATGGCTCTGATGGTCAATCCAGAAAATGAGTTCCAAAATTGCTCTGAAGGGTGGACTAGGCACTGGCATTGGTGCATAGCTTCTGAAGGGGAGTAGTGATACTGAGCAATGAGCTATGCAGTACTTTTTCTAAGATGAGTTTGCAAACTTAATTGTCAGAGTTTATATGTCTATACATACCAATGCAGGGGTAGTGGAATAAGATAGATAGATGATAGATAGATAGATAGATAGATAGATAGATAGATAGATAGATAGATAGATAGATAGATAGATAGATGATAGATAGATAGAAACAAAGAAATAATGAGGCATACTATAACATTATACTGTGCTTGCTCTTTTTTATTAAAATATATCTGTAGGAGATCTTTTATAAGAACATACGTAGACTACCCTCATTTTAAAAATGTGCATGTAATTCCATAACAGAATATTTTTCACAATATATAGCTCTAATAAGTACAACTCATCTAGCTAATTAACTGCTGGTACCCATGTTGTTTCTGGAATTTGTGATAAAACCAATGAATATTACCACCAACATTCCAGAACTACTTGTACAAGTAATAATAAGAATGATTCAGTCTTTCACTGACTACAGGAAGGTGTCATGGTCATATTTAGTGTATCTGACATTTCTTAAATGGGTACATACTGAAGCACAAATACCACTCTTAGCATCTAGAACACCCACCCCTTCTTCTCCCTCTATATGCCGTTACTTTGTCTTCTCCATTTCCTCTTTCTATATTTCAAGATCTGAGAGATCTTCTTGTATTCTAAAACACTCCTTTTGACTACTCTCTTATTCTTTCATCCTACTCTCTTGTTTGTCCTAAATATGCCTTAGTGCTCTACTTGATTGACGGTCACTGCTGGAGGATAAGTCATTCTTTTCTCATAGTGTATGCATGAAGTTTGCGGCCATTCTTTTCCTCTGTGCATCCAATATGATAAGCACTATATGTGTAAGAAATAAAAATAATAGTATAGTAATCTATTGCATTAAAGTGACTCTCCTTTAGATTCTGTACAACATTTGGAATTCTAAATAATGTCTGGATGTCTTTTTCTGAAGAGACACTGGAAGCTATATAATATTGCTGCAATATACAAATATTAGTTTGACCTACTATTAATATACCAAACAAAATCACTTGCATTACATAAACCTGTATGTGCCAGAGGTATGCATAATGTTTTAGAGTCTGCAAAACACTTTGGTATTCATCATTCTAGTATTAAAGCCAGAAAACATTCAATTTATTTTAATACCCCATTGATAAAGAATGCCATTTGAACTTTAAACATGAAATGTACTACCACTTTAAGTATTTCTATTTACCAAAGACTCATATATATCTTATTTCACATATATTTCTTTCTTCAGAGTGACAGTTTCAGTGTGAAACAGCTTAAATTAATAGCCATCTCTGTTCTACTTATCCTCTCTGTGCAATAATTTAGAGTTTCTAAAGCACTTTGTTTTTGTAAGTAAGCAGTCACTAAAGATTAGAAAAGAATATAGCACAATGAATTTTCTTGCCACAATAATATATTGACTAAATGGTGTCTATTAAGTCACCTGTGCCACTGGCAGCAGGTTTTAGTGCTATACAATAAATGACAAAATAAGTCTTTGTGAGAATTTTTCAGTATTCTGTCATATGGCTATAGATTTCAGAATTTCTACCTGTCAGTTTTGTGCTACATTTCTTTATAAAACTGACAGGCAGATGACAAGGCAAGAAAAGTTAGAAAATTTGGCTGGTGGTGAAATTAATAGAATTTTTTCTTTGGGGGAATAAAACATGTATTCTATCTTTAGAAAAATATTAGAACTTTTGAGAACTATTTTTCTTAGTCAGACTGCCTGGAGTCTCATCTGTCTTTTACTTGCTGTAAATCCAAATTATCTGGCCTATTTGTGCCTCAGTTTCCTTACCCATCAGAAAACCTTCATGAGGTTTTTGTGGTAGTTGAAGGAACAAATAGGTACAAAGCACTTAGCAGAGTGCATGGTACTGTAATTGTAATAATAATAGTTTGAATTCAAATGGCTCTCTTTTAGGTTGTAAGGATGAATATTAAATAGCATTTTAGAATCTACATTTATAAAAAGGCAGCCAAAATTGTATAATGATACTGCTATACATTAAACCCTTCATTTTCCAAATAATAATGTGAAAAGCATTAACATTTGACTATAATTGCAATATATAGGTAGAGGTGGAAAAACTATTTAGAGAGTAAAGAAGAAGAGAATAGAAACCCACTGTTCCCTTGGTTTATTTCAATCTTTGTCATTCTGGATCTAGTCATTAAAATGTTTACTTCTGTCTTTCACTCACAACTCACACATTCTCCCCCAATTAAAAATTTCCAATAATCATTCCATCTGCTTTCTCACTCAACCACCCACAATTACTGATGCCTACCTCCTACATGAAGAAAAAAAGTGCTGATATCTTTTCAAGGAAGTAGACAAAAACCACTCCAGCTCTGAGGTAAGATATCAGAACTGCCTTGGAGTCACTAGGGAAACTTCATGGGAAGAGGACTTCATTTTATTTCCCAGGGTGCTGTTATTTTTAAGAGCACAGAACACTGTTAATCCTGCCTGATCAAAACATACACACTTACACTTTCAAAGAAGACAAGAAAGTAATGGGCAAATTAGATAGCAATACAGAAACTGGAAAGAAAATTAACAACAACAACAACAAAATGAGGGAGAAAGGATGTGAATAAAAAAGGTCATCTTAGGAAGCAAATTCCTCAACATAATTAGTTCTGAGCCCCACAAAACAAAACAGAGTATCAAGACATCAAAGGAGGCTTGACACTACTTCCCTAGTTAAATGGATGGTCAAGGGTAAACTCATATTTGTATCATTTGTTCAAAGTACAAAAAATATTTAAATTTAGTTGAAATACTTAATTTAACAAGGCAGTAAACTTGATTATATTTTATTCATGTTGTTCTCAAGAAACTGTGTTTTAAGGTTAAATTTTAAGAATACTAATGAGAAAATAATAAAATAAGCTGCTCTTTGAATGAATGGCCTAGTAACAATGTACTGCCCACCAAGGAACAGGTTTACCCACACCCTTTGCTTCTAGATAGGAGTATAAGGGACTGTCAGAAATATCCAGCAGACTCTTAAGTTAACCGAAACTCAAGCAACCGGCACAAAAAAAGTTAAAGATTTAGAGTTGTGTCGGTTGCTTGAGAGTGCCAGGTACATACATCCGACATCTACTAATCCCCACTGGTGCCTGTTTACTGAGAGTCTATGTTACTGGCTTCAATTCAAATACCACCTGTTATAATAATCCCTATGCTCAATAGATACATGTATATGAGTAAACAGAAATAATAGTCCTTTTCTAGGAATAAACTTTTAAAACAACTCTTTTCATCTTTGAACTTAGCAAAAGTGTCAATGAGTAAACACCAGTTATATTTTCATTTTCTATATACCTCTGAGGAAATCAAACAAATCAAAAATGCATTTGGAAACTGTCTGCTCAGATCTTGCATTCTCCATCTTGCCTGACAGGAAGGAAACTCCTTGCAGGCAACACTGTTCTGCCACACACTTGAATCTCAGCACCATCAATCCTCAGTAAGAGTTCAAGAGAAAAGCTCATGAAAGTTTTTGGTAAAAAGTTCCACTGAAAGTAGGAGTCACATTTCAGTACATTTCAACTCCATGTTGTCAAATTCAATGCCTACCTTCCCCAGAGCACATGCTCAATAGGTACATGTATTTACAAAAATATAATAGGTGCTGAATTCATTTGAGTGGAATAATAAATAATTGTATTTCTAAAGAGTGTAGACTGGTGCTGAACTGAAATGTGCCTGCCTCCACTCCATCAGCAGACACCTACTTTCAGAAGGATTTATTGCTACCTGGTGTCCCCATGGAAGCCGTGCAGGTGAGAATGGAAGCCTGTGGCGCCTGCTCAATCCTGAGACCATGGCAGTCAATTCCAGAGCATTCAACTGGCAGGGGGACTTCTGCACTTTCTTTACTCTCCCTACAGGCATCAGCTTCTCTTTCCTGGATCCCCAGGGGCCATGGCCTACTACACACAATTCTATTTTCAGGGCTAACAAAAGACTGAGCTGCAGAGGAATAGGTCACAGGCATCTACCTGTTTTCTTGTGGCACTTGCTTTGTTCTCAGAGTCAGGAGGGAACTGGCAACCCCCTGGTGGTAAGTGAGAGGAAATTCTCTCATTGAACTGCTCTGAGACAAAGCATATACAGCTATCTGAAGGTAAATGTTCTCTGCCAGGGATGATTAAAAACGGGAAGAATTATTACTATTTATGGTATCATTAAATTGCTGAGATTAGAATTATCAATATTTCTATGAGATGGAAGTTTGATCATTTGAAATGTATACTTTATTCATCTTCAAGAAAACCATATATTATACATGAAGATTATCATCAAGTTGCTAAACATTTCTTTACTGTGTTATGCCAGGACTTTTTTCTATCTGTAATCAGTATTTCTAAATTTCTATGAAAATTACTCATTTTTTTGGAATTAATATTTTAATTTTGCAGAGATAGAGTGAATGATTTAGAGGAATGTTGTGGGAAAACACTGCAGCAGTAGGCATGTTGAGACTGGCTACCTAGTTCATAACCCTTTTAACTGCTCTCCCTAACAAGGGTAGGCCACCAAGAACTACTTTGGAATTCATGGATAGATAGTCACTCAGCTGCTACCAGGATGGCTGCATCAGCAGTAAAAATAAATGAAAATCTGTACCTGATGAGGAAGAGTCACTGCACTGAGCCCCTAAGTGCCCCTGTCCTAGACCTCTCCACGCAGCCCAGCAGGTACATGAGGCTAACTTCAGGCACTGCATGGGTCTGAAGGGTCACTCTCACTGAAGCCGAATGTTGGACCACCCTGGTACAATCCCTTCTTCTAGATGGACTGAATCATGGATGGACATTAGAGTAGAGCTGGCTAGACCTTTAGATTTTTCTCTCCCAGGAAGCTGGAACCAGTACCCAGAGAAACAGAGCATCCACTCTGCACAAATCTGTAGCAAGTAAATCAAAAGACTGTAGAAGGGGCTCTTAAACGGTAGTGTACTAGTGAGGGAAATCAGAGAAATCTGGTTCTTCAGAGGCAGTTAAAAAGGCGTGTGTGTGTGTTTGTGTACAACAGCTGTCCAGAAAAATCCTGCCATAAATGCCTCTATTTTTCATATTATATGGCTGAACACTCTCTGGAAAACCCTTGTCTGTCTGTCTGTCTGTCTGTCTGCCTGCCTGCCTGCCTGCCTGCCTGCCTGCCTGCCTGCCTATTACCCATCTAAAAATCTATCATGTAACTTTACCTATCTCTCAATCATCTAGACCAGGGGTGTCAAACTCAATTAAAACACGGGCCATTTGGTGCAACAGGCAAGATTCTTGCAGGCCACATCACATTTACAAATGTCGCTGGAACTGAGTCAGCACGTTTATACACGCCAACAGGCCCCCAGAAAAAGCACTGGGCCACGTGTATACTCGTCTTCAGTAGTTAAAGGGTTAACAAGGAAATTGTGTGTATGGCATTGCCTCGATCTCCCCTAAGAGCTATTTTCTTCATAACCCTTTTTTCTATTTTCATTTTATTTCAGAGCATCATGGGCCACAAAAAATTACCTCAGGCCGCCAGTTTGACATCCCTGATCTAGAGAGAGAAAGAGAGAACATTGAGAGACTGAGAGAGACAGAGAGACAGAGAGAGAGAGAGAGAGAGAATAGAGCATCCTGAATGTGTTACAATTGCCCATTCCTTCTTTTCTTGAAAATGACTGCATCACTGCAGTTATAGACTGAATTGCATATGCCTCCTCCCCTCCCCATGTTCAATACAAATCCACCACAAGTTAAAATAGCAATGTTATCCAAGGTTACCTCTGTATAATTAAAAAATACATATATTCTGAAAACAGTTCATTAGTTTCCCTAGCCCAATGTCTTCAAAGATAACAATGAAGATATAAACAAAAAAAATAACATTAGACTAAAATCTGGGTCTCTTTACACTTAAGATGCTGCTTCATGTACTACTATTGATTCTATATAACAAATGTAGATTAATAAATACTACACAAAATAAGTCACGATAAATATGTCATGTATTCTACACAACCCAATGCAGCTGATATCATTCCCATTGAAATGACACAGAAATGAAAGCACAGAGGTTAACTAAGGCTACCTAGTTACTTGAACTA
Organism: Craseonycteris thonglongyai; assembly: GCA_004027555.1. Classification (NCBI taxonomy): domain Eukaryota; kingdom Metazoa; phylum Chordata; class Mammalia; order Chiroptera; family Craseonycteridae; genus Craseonycteris; species Craseonycteris thonglongyai. Next base: position 15,222 of record PVKE010011033.1, read on the forward strand.
GTCAGGCAACCCAAGTATCTCTGAAAATAGTATCTGTGTTCTTAACCCTTCACTGTACAGCACTCTCATAGGGCTGGAAGTATAGTCTGGATGAGAAAGTCTGAAGGTCTAGATCAGGGATTCCCAACCCCGTGCCCGTGGGCGCCATGGTGCCCGTGGCCCGATTTGTGTGCGCCCGCTATTATTTGACTGCATCAGAAGGTTTTCATAAACACTAAGTAAAACTATCATTTATTTTTATACATTTGTTAGAATTTTAAAATATTGTTTGAGTATCTACACAGGTTTATTATATTCGTTGGTATGTGTGCGATATCGTATGTATAAGTGTTTCCCTAGCTGTCGCCTTTGTACATGTCGCGTCTTGTGTAGCCGCTGCGCTCTTTACACTCTCCTCCCCCCAACCGGGAGACGCCAAGTTGCCATTTTGATTGCGGTTGCTGGACTGATCGGGTCGTGACGGTTAGCTAGGATCACAGTGTTTTGATATATTCGATTTTAAATAAACTAAAAGCGAGGTAGGTCATCTATTATTATGGTGGCAATTTGATATGATATTGTAGTTCTATAACTATTTTTATTTTTATTTTTTTAGTCCTAAAATGAGTGGACCAAATAAGAGAAAACGAACCTATAATTTTAACACAGACTGGGAGGAATTATATTGTTTCATTAATTTAAAAGGTAAATGCGTTTGCCTGTTATGTGGCAGTAGTATTGCAGTGCCGAAAAAACATAATGTTGAATGTCACTTTCAGACAAGTCATACCACTTTTGATATGAATTATCCACTTAAATCTGAAGTAAGAAAGAAAAAAATAAATCAACTAAAATTAAGTTTAACTACTCAACAGACTGTTTTCACTAGACATGTGGAAAAATCTAAAAAGGCAACCATTGCTTCTTTCAAAATTTCTCACATGCTCGCAAAAACAAAAAACCTTTCCAGGATGGTGACTTGTTAAAAGAAGCATTTCTGACTGCTGCCGATTGTTTGTTGGAGGAATATTCTAACAAGCGTGAGATTATATCGGCGATACAAGACCTACAGTTGTCAAATAACACAGTCACAAGAAGAATAAATGCAATTTCAAAAGACTTGCAAACTCAGTTAAAGACAGACTTGGAAATATGTGACTGCTTCTCTCTGCAATTTGACGAGTCAACAGATATATCAGACACCGCACAGTTGGCAGTTATGGTGAGAATGGTATTTAGTAACTTCACAGTAAAAGAGGAGCTGTTGCAAATATTACCAATGAAAGGATAGACGAGAGGTGAGGATATTTCTAAAACTTTCAGAACATACACCAGGTCGATAAACATGCCTTTGCATAAGTTGTCTGCGATAACTACCGATGGGGCACCAGCAATGGTTGGTAAAAACAAAGGATTTATTACCCTTTGCAGGAAAGATGAATCATTTTCAGACTTTATGTCCTACCACTGTATTATCCATCAGGAAGCTTTGTGTTGTAAAATACTGCCCTTTGAACATGTTATGAAAATAGTCACGAAGATAATCAACTCTATTCGAGCAGCTCCATTGCAACACAGACTTTTCAAGGCCCTGTTAGAAGATACTGAAGATAAAGAATACGATCTCATCCTGCATACTGAAGTACGTTGGCTCAGTAAAGGTAAAGTTCTTACAAGATTTGTGAACTTAATTGAAGAAATAAAAACATTTATACATGATAAAAATGAAAATGATGATAAACTAACAGACTCTTGCTGGCTGGTGGATTTGGGTTTTCTTGCTGACACCATGGAAAAATTAGATTCTTTCCATTTGGAGTTGCAGGGAAAAGACAAAAATATAGCTGAAATGATAAGCTCTGTAAAAGCATTTAAAGCAAAATTGACTTTGTTGATATCACATCTGCATATCAAGTCTCTCGTGCACTTCCCATATGTGAGAAAAATGTTAGGTAACAATGAATTAAATGTGTCATTATTTATTGAGACCCTGCAAGTTCTTCCAAAACAGTTTGAAGAGAGATTTCTGCAGTTTACAAATATCGAGCCAATTGTCTCCTTCTGTATCAATCCTTTTACTTGCCAAATAAATGTAATAGAACTAGCCGCATGTATTGCAAACCTTGTTCAGGGAAAAGCAGAAGAACTAGAGTTAGAAATTTTGAACCTTAAGAACGATATTTTGCTAAAATCCTTAATATCAGAGGACTTATGGAACATAGTCGACAAAGAAATGTTCCCATTTTTTAAAAAAGCAGCATATAAAATCAAATCGTTTTTCGGGTCAACGTATTTATGCGAATCTTTGTTTTCAAACATGAATTTAATAAAATCACGATATAGATCTCGACCTACCGATGAGCATCTTAATAATTGTTTGCTAACAGGGTTGTCGTTATACTCTCCTAATTACGAGGCACTGGCCAATGAAATGCAATGCCAAAGATCACACTGACAGATTGTTTTTTTTATGTTTTCTTTTATGTTTTTTTAAATGATTTTAATATACGTGTGTTATTTACTTTGTATTACGTTTTGTATATATGTTTCTTTGTGTGTATATAATTTATACAATAAATTTATTATTTTAAAATTATTTTTGTTTATTATTTTTTATTCTTGTTCAATAATAAATATCCTTAGAAATAGCTGGTGCCCGCCGCCCTACCGATATTTTAGAATGCGCCCTAGGGTATAAAAAGGTTGGGAACCCCTAGTCTAGATCAAGATTGTTCAACCTGGGGAAGCTGGGGTGGCTCAGCGGGTTAAGCGCTTGCTTTACATTCCTGGAGACTGAGGATCGAATTCTGGGCCCGGGCCAGGTGGACCCGGGCCAGGTGGACCAGGCCCAGGTGGACCCATGTGTTGAATTGGGGTGTGCCCCCAGTTCAGTTCTTGCTGGGACCTATGCGCGAGGCTCCCGGCCGAGTTCCTGCCCTGCACAGGCCCGTGCCCACCTGTGGAGTGAAGCTATATGGAAAACTAATGCTGTCGACTATGGAGACCGCTCTGGGCTCTCCTTCTTCTCTGTGCCTCTGTCTGTCTCTGTCTCTGTCAAAAAACAATAAAAATAAATCTTTAAATAAAAAATTATTTAACCTGCAGTCCATGTGTCGCATATGGCCCAGGATGGCTTTGAATGCAACCCAACATAAATTCTTAAACTTTCTTAAAACACTATCTTTTTTTTTCTAAGCTCATCAGCATTTGTTAATGTATTTTATGTGTGGCCCAATACACTTCTTATTCCAATGTGGCTCAGGGAAACCAAAAGGTTGGACATCCCTGGTCTAGATCTCATTACAGGCTGGCCAATAACCATGCACCTGACCCTAGTCAAGTCCCTTGTTTTCTCTGGGCCTCCTTTTCTTCATTTCTTAAAAAAAAAAACAAAAAAAAAACAAAAAAAGAGGGGTCAGGAGCAGGGGTTGGACTACCCATTCCTTTCTAAGGAGAACATTTAGCTCAGTCCAACCTCTTCTCCTGGAACAGCATATTCCCAACAGTCCTAAATTCATGTAATCTTCCTCTTGCCAATAAAAGCCATTCATCTCATATAGAAGTAAATGAAATTTACTATTTATTCCTCTGTATATTGTTTCACATCAAATATTATTTAAAAATTATGTGGGATGTCAGAATAGCTCAGCAGGTTTAGTGCTTGCCTTGCAACCACGAGGTCCAGGAATCAAATCCTGACTCCAGCTATGCAAATCCATATGCTGAACTGTGGCAGAGCTGGTAACTGCGAGATGGTGGTGAAGGTTTTCACCTCCCATGCAGGAGGATACTCAGTTCAGTTCCCACCTTGTGTGGACCCCATCTACCCTTGTGGAATGAAACCATGTCACAACTAATGATGCACAACTATGGAGACTGCTCTGGGTCCTCCCTTCTTCTCTCTCTCTCTCTCTCTCTCTCTCTCTCTCTCTCTCTCTCTCTAACAATAAATCTTAAAAAAAGAAAAAGTTGTGAAAACTATCAGAGACCAACCTAATTTGGAGTTTGAGAAACTTGTGCTCTTTTGTTTCATGGAAGACACATTCATTACCTATTTAATTAGGTGGTGTTGTTTTTTAAATTCTTACGTGATATTTAACTAAAATCCTCAAATTGAAAAAAGAAATATATTCTCAACTGCTCAACACCAGAGTACCTCAGCTATTCTGTTCATCCATCTTTAGATCCCAGGATATGTTCAGTGTGGGGTCAGCATGTACTAGCTATACTAGATCATCATTAAAGTATTAATAATTTCTAAAAGTCATCCATATCTTATACTTTTTAACAGAGTATATATACTAAATTTAGTTTAGCCCGATACAAAGAAATAATATTACAAACAAAACAAAAAAAACACTTTAAGTCCCTTTGTTGAGAACAATGATTCATAAAAAGTGGGGTCCCAGGACCAGGAGCATCAGCATCACCACAGAATCTATTGAAAATGCAAATTCTCCACTATGATCCGATAAATATTGAGTCAGAAATGGGGAGAAGAGGAGAAGAGATCCAGCAATCTGATTTAAACCATGGTTCCAGACGATTCTGACATATACTAATGTATATAAGACCACTGGCTTTAGATCTTATCAGTGGCAGCAGTAAAGAAACTGTCAAATAAACGGTGCAACTTTTTATGAAATTTACAATTTATCCTAATAGCCTATTATCATCCTAATGATTACTACATTTAACACATACAATTACGTATACACATAATTGTTGTCTTTGACAGAACGTGTATAAAAGAAGTCATGACTTCTCTCTGTAAAGAGATAGTATGAAAAGTAGACAAATGAACTTTTCTTTTGTTTTTCCATATGCTATCTTCCTCAGCTCCCTCCCACCTCCAACCCACATCTAACAGAAGAATTCGAAAGTGAGGGAGGGGAGGATACATTACTAGCTAGCAGAGACTGTTCTGTTACTTTTGACAGAACAAAAATATTTTATTAGGTGATATAAGTGTACTTTATCACTTGTAAGTATCAGATATAATGTATTTTGAGTGAATATCTATACCTAAGCCTGTTTTAAAGAACAATTAAAACATTTGAGTAAATGGAGGCTTTGTCATATTTACAGCTAAACCCTCATATTCATTTCAGATTTATTCACTGGACTATGATCCTCAAGATATGTAACACAATTTTTAATGAAACAAAGTTTCATAATCCCCTCAAAAAGTACATGTAGTTAGCTATTCTAGTCTACACAATAATTCTCTTTTTAGTATTTAAGACTCAGGCTCTGGAACAGTACAAAACATAGACATATACTGTAATCCGTATTTGTAATTTTAATTTTTCTAAGTAATCAAAAATTTAAAAGTGACATGTTAAATTATATTTTATTTAATTCTACATGTTCAAATGTTATTTGAACATGTAAACAATATAAAGTTAATGATATAATTTTACATTTTTACAGTCTTCAAAATCTTTCCTGTACTTTACACATATAGCAAACCTAAATTTTAACTGGAAATACTTGATTTTCATTTATATTTGATAAAAAGGTGTCATTGTAAAAGTAGATTCTATACTCAACTTGTTTAAAACATATGAAAATATTTTTCAGCAGCCTAATTGAATAGAAGTTTTTATATTTACATTAATAATAAGTAAATAAAATTAAAATATCAATTTCTCAGTTGCACTACCAGATTTCCAATATTCAAGGGCTACAAGTGGCAGTGGCTACCTTATGTGGCAGCGCAGCTCTGGAGCTGACAAACCATACCTGCCTAAGAATTGTGGCTTTGAAATTTCCTGGTTGCTTAGCAAATTCCCTAGCCCTCTTCAAACTTCAGTTCTATCACGTCTGTTATATTGGGTGGGGGACCCCACACTACACTATATATAATCAACTCCTGCAGTAAATTCGAGCAGCGTAAGAGAAACAACTACATAGTAGAGGTGATAAAACTATTGCATCAGTTTACATTAAAGTAAGAACCAGTCAATCTAAATCCTTACAATGTAAGAATAGTTAAATACTTTTAATTCATGTGTCGCTGCTATAAAATACTATTATTAAATAATATTATAAATAATATTATAAATAATATTAATGTTGGGTAAAGAAAACAAACAAAAAACAGTAATATCATGAATACTTCCCCTGCTGCCTGCGAGCACAAACTAAAAATTGGAAGGGTTGGCCACCTAGCCACAGCGATTCTCTGAAAGTAACTAGATGGGGGCTGGGATGGAGCTGGCACTTACATTCGGCTTGTTTCTGGGCAGTTACGTTGTAAACACTATTATTATTATTATTTTTTTTCCCTAAAAAAGGAACTATTATTTTGTATTTAAAAAAGTAAATCCCAACGCTACTTTCAAACTACACTTTTCACTTAGGATCTGAAATGTGCTTTTAAATATAGCTTATATACAATAATAATAAGAAACTGCTATGTTCAAATTCTTGTATCAGAATGAGGAACAAGCGGCCTTAGTTTTCGGTTGGCGGTTTCCCCACGGGGCAAACGGAAGAGAAATTGTTCTTAAGTAAAGGGAAACCTCTCTTTGTTACCATGGTGAAGTCTATGCGGCCATCTTTACTGTGGTTAAAGCGCAGCAACTTTTCCCTGGAGTGGGTGCTGCTGCGCCGGAAAAGTCTACGAAATTAGACGAGAAAGGAATCATGAGTCTCCATGTGCTGATAGAACCGTGTAAAACTGGAGAAGAAAGCATTCGCTAATTTAATGGAACGTAGAGGTGCAGATTCAACAGGAGAGGCGGAACCCTTTAAGCGGATGGTGAGGTTTCTGTCCGGATATTAAGAGCTAGTTCCGTTGCTCAGCGGAAGTGTAGGTCGCAAGAAGCCGACTCTGGGAAGAATAGACTCAGCGGTGTGCACAGCCGGAATCATGTCGAATTTGTCGGTGAGAGACCCGGCAATGGATCGATCACTGCGTTCCGTGTTTGTGGGGAACATTCCGTATGAGGCGACAGAGGAGCAGTTAAAGGACATTTTTTCGGAGGTTGGTTCTGTTGTCAGTTTTCGGCTGGTATACGATAGAGAAACGGGAAAACCTAAGGGTTATGGTTTTTGCGAGTACCAAGACCAGGAGACCGCGCTTAGTGCCATGCGGAACTTGAATGGGCGGGAGTTCAGTGGGAGAGCGCTTCGGGTGGACAATGCTGCCAGTGAAAAGAACAAGGAGGAGTTAAAGAGCCTCGGGCCTGCAGTGCCCATCATTGACTCACCCTATGGGGACCCTATCGATCCAGAAGATGCCCCTGAGTCGATTACTAGAGCGGTCGCTAGTCTCCCCCCGGAGCAGATGTTTGAGCTGATGAAGCAGATGAAACTCTGCGTCCAAAACAGTCACCAGGAAGCTCGAAACATGTTACTTCAAAACCCTCAACTGGCTTATGCACTGTTGCAGGCACAAGTAGTAATGAGAATCATGGATCCAGAGATTGCTCTAAAAATTCTTCATCGCAAGGTACATGTCACACCACTGATCCCAGGCAAATCTCAGTCTGCCTCTGGCCCGGTCTCTGGCCCCATTTCTGGCACTGTCTCTGGCCCCATTTCTGGCGCTGTCTCTGGCCCTCTCTCTGGCCCTGGCCCTGGCCTCTGCCCAGGACCTAACGTGTTGCTGAACCAGCCAAACCCAGCTCCTCAGCCTCAGCATCTGGCTAGAAGACCTGTGAAAGACATTCCTCCTCTGATGCAGACCCCTATCCAGGGTGGAATCCCAGCCCCGGGGCCAATGCAAACTGCAGTTCCTGGACCTGGCCCTAATTCCTTGACTCCTGGTGGAGCAATGCAGCCTCAAGTTGGAATGCCAGGGGTTGGTCCAGTGGCTTTAGAGAGAGGACAGGTGCAGATATCGGATCCTAGAGCTCCTATGCCTCGTGGACCCATGACTGCTGGTGGTCTACCCCCTCGAGGACTGTTAGGAGATGCTCCAAATGATCCACGTGGAGGGACTTTGCTTTCAGTCACTGGTGAAGAACCCAGGGGCTATCTTGTGCCAGCTCATCAGGGTCCCCCCATGCACCATGCTCCTGGTCATGACAGCCGTGGCCCTTCCTCACTTGAGATGAGGGGAGGGCCATTAGCTGATCCCAGGATGCTAATTGGAGAGCCCAGGGGACCCATGATAGATCAACGGGGTCTACCGATGGATGGTAGAGGCAATCGGGAGTCTCGAGGGATGGAGACCCGAGTCATGGAAACTGAGGTCTTAGAGACACGAGTGATAGAGAGAAGAGGAATGGAAGCCTGCGCAATGGAAACCAGAGGAATGGAAGCAAGAGGCTTGGATGCAAGAGGAATGGACATACGAGGACCTGGCCCCAGTTCGAGAGGTCCCATGGCCGGTGGAATCCAGGGTCTGGGTCCCATTAATTTGGGAGCCGGAGGTCCTCAGGGACCCAGGCAGGTCCCAGGCATTTCAGGAGTGGGAAATCCTGGAGCTGGCATGCAGGGAGCTGGCATGCAAGGAGTTGGCATGCAGGGGGCAGGTATGCAGGGGGCAGGCATGCCGGGGGCAGGCATGCAGGGGGCAGGCATGCAGGGAGCAGGCATGCAAGGGGCAGGCATGCAGGGAGCAGGCATGCAAGGGGCAGGCATGCAGGGAGCAGGCATGCAAGGGGCAGGCATGCAGGGAGCAGGCATGCAAGGGGCAGGCATGCAGGGAGCAGGCATGCAAGGGGCAGGTATGCAGGGAGCAGGCATGCAAGGGGCAGGCAAGCAAAGTGGAGGCCAACCCAGTAATTTTAGTCCTGGGCAGAGCCAAGTAACTCCACAGGATCAAGAAAAGGCAGCTTTGATCATGCAAGTTCTTCAGTTGACTGCTGATCAAATTGCCATGTTGCCTCCTGAGCAAAGGCAGAGTATCCTGATTTTAAAAGAACAAATCCAGAAATCTACTGGGTCTTCTTAAGAGGTTTAAAAAATACTTGGCAGTAATCCCAGAAAATTTGGGGGCCTTTTTATTGTTGTTTTTGTTGTTGCATGGAGAATGGGTACATGGATGCAAAATGCTGACTTCTGCATCCCCACACTTGAATGATTAAGATTTCCCTCCTGTCAGAAACTAATCTCATTTCTGTTGTCTTTTTGTTTTGTTTTCATTTTTAATTTGGTGGGTTGGAGGGCTAGGGGGAGTGGGGGAGGGGTTTGTTCACTTGTAATTCATTGTAAATGTACAAAGTAATTCTGAAAATGATTGTAGTATGCCAAAAAGGTTACAAAGAATATGCAGCAATATTAAAAGTGTCTACGGTATGTTTATGTTAACATTTGTTTCAAATATTGAGTAAAATGATAAGAAACCTGTACATAAAGACTAAAAAATGACTTGTTAAAATGGTAATGTGCCAAGATAGTTTAAAACTTTTGGTTGTATAAGAAAATAAAGAAGTTTATCTCAAAATTATAAGATATATTTTTGGTAAGTCATTTACAATGCAAAATCCTATTTATGGGGCAATAGAATGTTGTGTAATGTTAAACAGTTTTAGTGATTTGAAATTATTTTGAAATGTTAGAAATAACAGGATAACTCTAAACTTGACGTATTAGAATTGTTTTTTTACTAAAATGACACTACCTGAAAAATCAAGGAATGAATCAAAGCCTGATGTCGTTTTCATTCATCTCATCCATAAGAGACCAGCAATATTCTGGCCTGGCCCTGAACATGATTTTGCAGTTCAAGGATCAAACAGGTTAAGTGTACTCTGCTAAGACTCAGTATATCTCTCAGTATCTTCCTAATTCTTAATAGTCTTTAAGCATTAAATCTGAATGGGAGTTATTCTCTCACATCCTTCCCTCAAATGAGTGTCTAGGGACTGTTCATCTGGATGAATTATACACACATTGGGCTTTTAATAAATAAAAGGGTTTCATGCAGTAAAGCTCTGCTTGGTAACTAGTGTCCAGATATAGCTGATACCCATCTGGTCAACCAGAATCAGGATTTAAAAATCGTGGTCTCAGCAACAATTGACATGCTTTTTTGTTTTGTTTTTTTTATTTAAAATCTGTCCATCACCATCTTTGAATAACTGGGGCCCAGATAGTTAGAGAAATTCTTATAGCCTAACTTTTCTCCTCAGTTGGTTATTACACATTACTTTTATGAGTAGTAAAGACGTTTAATCCTAATATACATGCCATTGAGACAGTTAAAAATCAGTAGGAAGGTGGGGCTTACCACATTTCCTTTAGAACTACTACCTTATGTGTTTTTCAGACTTGAGGATGTGGACATGTAAAAATTTGTATAATAGACACCAAAATAAACAGGTAATCTTACTCTAGGGAAGAGAAACTATTGTCTGAGAGGAAAAAAATGTCATTTAATACAAGGACAGAGCTGAGACATGGAAAGTGAGTTATTTTTCCCTTGCAAGGTTTTTACATTTTAAGTGGGTAATTCACTCTCTTTTTTATAGTTTATAGCCCTACACTGTTGCTTCTGGCTATTTTGCTCCTGTTTTTATTTTTCATAGTGTTGATTTTTCATGGGGTTTTTTTTGTGGGTGTTATTTTTTTGTCTGTTTGTTTAATATTCTTCCCCTATATTAGAGGGAATAAATAGATCTTTATGTGTGTAATAGTTCTGGATAATACTCATTCACAGAGTTGGTTTGATTATTTTGAAATTACAGATGCTTTAGCCCAAAACTTTCACTGAAGCACAAAATGAAAACTATTAAATGTTATGCACATTGTTGAAAGATCCACAGGGCCTGAATACTTCTTTTATGTTTAATATAAAAGACAAAACTAAAGAAATTGCAGGAATGGGTGGGGATCCCTTAGATTCATTATCTAGTTCTACAATTGAATGAACCAAAAAGATGTGTTATTCTATGATTGGTATCAGTAGTAATATCTTAGATACTCATATTAGGCTTCTTTTTGTTTATGTTCCCCACAAAGAACTGTTCTGTATTGCAGGATCACTTAGGTATCTTCATTACTGACAGTAATTTTATATTGCAATATACTGTGTTTGCTTTTACCCTCTACCCCCAACTCTCACTTCTAATAGATGGCAACTCTGAACACAGACTTCCTTATTCATTTCTGTATTTACTGTAGCAAACATCACAGGTGAGAAGGAAGGACAAAATATTTTTATCAGAACCTTAGGGAAACAAATCCCATTAAGAGCACATAAACATCCCCCAAAAGGATTTAGATTCCACACAAACCAAATGAACTATTAACAATTTGCATTAGAAAATAAATTAGAAATAGATAATAGAAGCAATCTCCTTTACTCTGGTAAACCTAGGAAGTCTCCAATTCACTGTCTAACCCAATATTGAAACAGTATAAAGCTTTATTTCATTTTGATAATGGAAAATATAAAATGTTTCTGATTTACAATCAGAACCTTAGGTATTTACTACACAATGGCTGGTTATAACCCTGGGATCCTGTATTTTCCCAAATAAGGATAGATTACAAATGAAATCACAGATTCATTCAAAACAATAGTTGAAGATAGTGGCATAAAATACTGATTTGAAATGATCAACTTTAATCAGTGTCCCACCATTAGTACTTCCTCTCTTATATTACTGATAAACACCAAAATATGTTTTAATATCTGCTGATGTCCCTATCCCACAATTTTGAACATTCCAAATGAGCCAATGTGAATCTCAAGTGAAGGTAAGCAAGTGAGATTGTGTATGACTCTTCAAGTACCATATACTTTTCAGAATTCTAATGGTAGAAAAGCACAGGGGAAAAAAAAACACCTTAATCACAACTTGCAAAGCTTTTGTTTTTTTCATGCTGTGATGGGACAGCAACTAAACACATGACACCCAATTTCCTATGGAGTGTCAGGTCTTTTTCTTAGGTCTGATGAGGTCTAAGGATAATTATGTGCAACAACCTGCTGTGGCAGAGAGACTGAATTACTAGTTTCACACTCTTCTCACAAAAGCATATGTCAGCCTCTCACTGCTTCGTATTGTCGGCTAACCTCTAGAAATAAAGACTTACGTGGAGCTTGCTTTCTTATCAGTTTCTTGTCAAGAATTCTGTACAGTCAAAAATTACTCATTATAAGGGATGCTGGGATAGTTCAGCAGGTAGAGTGCTTGCCTTGCAACCACGAGGTCTGCAGATCGAATCCTGCCCCTGCCCCCCAAAAAGCATATGCTGAACTGTGGCAGAACTGGTAACCATTGGGATGGTGGTGAAGGTTCTTGCCTCCCTTGCAGGAGGCCCTCAGTTTGGTTCCCACCCGACATATCCCCACATCCACCTGTGTGGAATAAAACTATGTCACAACAAATGATGCACAACTCTGGAGATTGCTCTGCACCTCCACACTTCTCTCACCTCTCAAACAATCTTAAATATATATTCATTTAAAGGAAATTAATACATTTAATTAATTTTAATTATGTATAAATATATATTTGTATATTATAAAATATGCTAATATAGTTCATATATATGTAAACCTCAGATCTTAACCAGATTTTTAAACATTGTAATTTGCTTTTGTACATCCCCCCACCCCCCAAATAGTACTCCTTTGGTTGAAAATTCAACTTCACAAATATTCATATTACTAATTACCATTCTCATAAGATGTTAACTAGCATGCTCCTTTTTTACCATGGTATATAATTTATGTCAGTAAAAAGCATGTATTGTATCAAAATTGACATTGAAATAGCAATGTCAAAAATAGCATGTCTCGTACTTATTAAATATATAAAATACCAAAGTATTTACCTAGGAAAAGAAACAATGATATGATTAATGACAATTCTTTAAAACCAGGAGTTGATTTAGGTCCCAAAGTAGGTAAGTATTGACAAGAAGTTAGAATAAAATATACCACATTCTCAACCATAATTTTATATGATTCAATATGTATAAAATCTGCAGACAGTTAAAATCAATGTAATATGTGCCACAGTGTGGTTATTTGAAAACATTGATCATTTAAAAACAGTGTATCTTCTTGAAAATGTATTTGTTGTCTGTCACAAAAGTAGAGTAGATGATGTCTTGGGCATCAAAAAACGAAACCATTAGTTCTTCCTAAGATAGCGTATCTTTATTTAATTGTTTTAGTCATAATCCTGTTTTACCAATCTCTTCAGTAATTTGCTACAAAAAGTCTGTGGGCCACTGCATTGTACCTATCAGCCTTTGACTGTTCCACTACCTGACCTTGCTGCCTGAAAATGGAGCAACCTGTACCTATTTAGGCACCTTTATGTATTTATCTCTGGAAGTTCTACAGAAAAAGATATATTGCTATAACTCAGTCCCCAATTTTCATTATCTTAAAGGTTCACTTTAATAACATTCCAAATGAGATACTAAAAATTGTACCTTTGAACTAGTAATGGGATGGAAAGTCCTATATAGGGCTTGCTTAGTACATTAACGTTCATGAAATCATATTGTATGTCCAAAATACTACCTTTGTTTACATAGTAAATAGTAATAGCAACATAAGTAAGGACTAAAAACATTGCCAGACACAAACCTGACTCGAGGAGGGTAAACACAACTACTGCCTATTAATAGAATAGATTTCCTATCTTTTAGGTAAGACTGTATTCTAAATTAGTTTATCTTTTTACACTTATCAAGCAGAGGAAAAGAATGATTACATTGTTGAAGTCTCTAGAATCACATACCACCACCAACCCATCCCAAGGTCAATTTTGTCAGTTTTGTCCTGCAGAAGTTTTAAATGTCTTTGAACAATGGACCCCCAAATCTGCAACCTGTGGGCCACGACAGTCTGCAATATGTTTTGTTTGGCAAGCCCAAAGTTCTCAAAATTTCTGAACTTGAATTCACTGAGGTACACCATATATTCTCCAATTCAGCCATAGGCCCAGACTCTCCCTGTGTCTTATATTAGGTTTGATTCACACAATAACTTGTCAGTCTTTGTTATATGAATACTTTGAGTTTACCACTCCTGATTTTACTCTACATAAAAACACAATTACTAGATTCAACTGAAATTTTTAGTGTCTAATTTTACAAATCTGAACTAGAAAAATGGTTGAGCAATGGTTTAGCAGTACATCTCTACAAAATCAATCAACGAAACAAAATTCCACAACAAACAAAAATTAAAAATAGGGCATATTTTTCATTTATAGCTTTCCATGAAGTATACTGTACAAAGGAATGTCCTGGTTCACTACTCCAGTGAGTATATTTCTCTCACAAATCTCCTGTATTTTTAGTAAATATTAACCCAAAATATTGTTACTTTTCAATTCAAAAATATTTATAAAATGAGAAATATGTCATATATAAATAATAAATCCTAACAGCCCTAGAATGGACATATATAGTATACATAGTAGAAGAGTTTTTCAATTTCTTTATCTGTTAACTAATTTTTTTAAATGATCCATTATGTAGTTTCCACATAGCAACCATACTGATTACAAAAAAAATCCCACCAACCTTAATCAGATCATGCCATTCCCGTGTTTAACACCTCTCATGGTTTGCATTGTTTTAGAATAAAATTCCAAATTTTTACCAAGTCCTACAAAGCCCTAAGTAACTTGGATTTTTCCTACATCAATTTCATAGTCTACTACTACAGTTACTTTGGGCCTAGCTTCATATCTTTCAATTTGAAAAAACACAATTTCATTTCTGAGCTTTGTCCTGGACATTTTCCCTTGTTTTTCTCCTCTGTTTTCCCAGGCTTTGAACGGCTAGTTCATACTCTTTATTCCAGTTTCAATATATATACCCCTTACTAAGAGAGGCTTTTCTTGAATACCCCATTTAAAATGCTGACTGTTCTCTTATATTTTTATTTTGTTTTTGAAATAGTTCTTTTACCTAAGCAAATCTTAAATACTAATCATTGCTCTCCAATCCTTTTTAAAATATAAGGCAAACTTGATGATTGCCATAAATGAGATACTCTTTACTATGCCCATGTTATATTATTGTGTCAATTATGTTTGCTATCAAATTTATATTAGTTGTACTTATTATTGTCATACATAGATCTAGGCATAGCCATAGGTGTATAGATATAAATATACAGTATATGTGTATACATGGAATATGATTGCAAAAGTGAAGTTATTTCTAAGAAAATCAAAATCATGTTGAATATATACTCATTATGTGAACTGTGTTTGTTAATCAGCTTCCCAATTGTACTAATTTTTCTAATGTATATAGTGATAGATATTAACATGAGTGTGAAAAAAGGTTATTTCTATGATAATCATGTTAAATGTTGTATAAAGATTTGATAAAACTGAGTGGCTAAAAAATGACTACATGCTAAATTTTGTGGGGGCAATATAATTGCAAAAATACTTCTAAAATCCTTAAAATCTAAAATCAGGTACTCAGGTTACTTTGTAAGAGTCTACATCTTTGTACCATTTTAAAGGAAGTTTGAAGCTGGTAACCTTAAGCAAAGCACTATGTTAAAACCTTCAATTTCTCTGAAAGTTTTCAAGAAATGAAGGAAAAAAACCTCCCTGAGGAAATTTAATCTGAAGATTGTTATTATCATAACTTTCTGTCTTTACAGGGATTACCCAGGAATGATACCAACACGCTTCCATCCAAGTCCTCCTCCTTTCCCCTCCTTCCTCTCAGCTCAAAGAAATTATGTATGGTTTAAACTCTTGTTTACTCAAATATGGTCCTCTAACCATCACCATCTGAAAACTTAGATATGCAGGATCTGAACCCCTCTCGTCTACTGAATCAGACTATGCATTTTAACAAGATCCCCAGATGATTCACATGCTAACAGAAGTTTGAGAAGCAGAACTGCAAACTTAATTCTAAAAGAAATAAAATAAAAAATCAAAATAAGCCCCTTAATTAATATTATAAAAAATACAAGGGATTTTTTAATTTACGCAAATGGCTGCCCTTCAACAATTGCCAATAATAGCTAGCTAGTTTGAGAGAATAAAGCAGACAGCCTATTTATTAGAAGCCATATTGAAAAACAAGCAAACAAAAGAACCTATTTCTTCATAGATAATTTAGTGAGCATTTCTGTTGTTTGGGGAAGTCATCTGAGTTTACCTTTAGTCTGTATATGTGACTCATTCTCAGGGATGAAGGGGAAGCCATGTCAAATTAATTAGAAATAACACACTGATATTTATTACATATTATCACCAGAAATATCACACAAAAAATTACGTCAGCCTAACCATGACTAACAGCAACTCCCTAAAACGAATGCCATTTTTGTAAAAATTCTCTCATAAAACAAAAATTGCTTTTCAATCCCAAAATCTCATATTATCTTTCTATACAGTCAAGAATGCTGACTTCATATTGGGCTGCTTGTCTCTTGGATGACCCAGAAATATTATCTAACTAACCTCACACAATTTATCATCTAGACAACAGAAGAAATCTTGAAACCATAAAATTAACATAATGCTTCCATGTGAAGTAAACCCTCAATAGAGTTCTGCTGCTAAATATTTTCAACGCTTATCTATATATTACTATGCACAAAAAAGGAAAGACCAATATAACAAAAGTGATTAAAATATCTGCCCAACATTTGTTCTGTTAATTTATTTTCAGTAGATTTATTGGAAATAGTATCAAAACTCTATACTGCAATTGTGCCTTTAAACTTTGCCTTTGAACCTGATCCTAATTAAGAGTACAAATTAAGGGACTCAACATTTGTAAATTAAGCAAATTAGGGTTTGTTTCTTTCCCTCTACAGAAAAGTCTACACTGGGTTTTAGTGATTGAACTCAAAATATTTCTAGCAAAAACAATTTCACTTCAAATCAGGGCCTTTCAAGTGGTAACATCCAAATAGCACCATTATGAGTCTGTGAAGATGACCTTGGAAAACGTGAATCTCTCATTTTCACAAGAATTCAGACTACTTGTATTCTAGTTCCTAGTTTGGGGTTTTGTTTACCTGGAGGGGAAACAAATTTTCTTACTTAGAATATTTTGTGAACTGGAAGATATATAGGATTGTTGATTAGTGGGGATTTTTTTTTTTCCCCTCAGATAAATGCTTTATCAATTTTCTTCCTAGTTACTGCCTATGCTGGGATGTACAAAATAGTTGAGTCTTGAGAAATAATAACTGGTTTAAATGGGTCCTAAACTGTTCCCCCTGAGGAATTAGAGCTGGATTATCTCCAGGAGAGGAGAAAAGAGGCTTTTCTGTATCTTTTGTTCAGACTTCCTTTCACCCATGATTACTGACAGGAGGTGGGTTGATTGATGAGCTGGCCAATGACAGGCAGGGTCAGCTAGGGCCAACCTGGGTCAGCCTGTGAAACTGATCTCCTGTCAGGGCCAACATTGCGATGAAGTCCTGCAAATTACCAGGGCCCAAACACGGTGTGTCAGCATAAATGTACTCTTCATGGGAAGAGAGGAAGAAAAGAAGGTGGACAGGGGACAACTTAAATTTTTTTTCACTAAAGCCTTCCAAACCACACACCTGCTCCACATTCATGATTAGGGCTGCCACCTCAAGCAAGTAAAGCCCACTCATTTTGAGGCACCGAGTGTGGTTTTAGGGTCTCACCTGCCATACCAATAGAGATTTTTTTTGTTCTGTTTTGATAAGAAAAATTCATTTGTATTGATATAGACATGAAATATGTGTCTAAAATATTTTCACTTCAATTAGTATTTTTATTTACACTGTGATCAGATATTCTGAACTGCTAGATGAAGTGTTTAATAATGGATTTTTCAACATCAGCCATAAGATTGGGGGTAAGGAAGATGTTTGTTTTTGAGAAGAAGGTGGTAGCAAGAGTATTTCAGGTGCTCCAGAACACTGTTTCAATGTTAAGCTTCATGCCCTTTTCTGGAAGGTTGGATCATGGTCAACATGTGCAAAGAATTTGTTAAGAACCAATTAAATGTGAGACACTTGACATACAATCCTTAATTTAACTATAGTCTGGAGACAAAATGAAGAAATATTCTCAGAGAAGTTAACTAGTTTGCCCTGAGTCGTATAACTTATAGCAGGTAGAGGCACTCTTGAACATAAGTTCGACTCCCAAGCCCAAGCTTTATCCCATTACATCATTCTGCTTTAGGACAGAGATAGTAAGGCAGTAGAACAGCTTTCACACTGAGAACTGAATGTGAAGGAACATCAGATATTATTTCCACTGAGTGAGGAAATTCATCACAGGTCTATAAAGAGGTGGTTTTTCGGCAACAGTGAAAGATTTATCAAATCAATCCTTTGTCCTCATATATTTCATTTTTTCTCTGAAGATCCAAGTACCAAATCTAAACTTTGGTAAAATAAAGAGAAAACAACTGAAAACCAAAACTTAGGATGGAAACACATTTATACAAAATAACAGATCATTTACAAGAAATCTATAAAACTAAATATTTTCTTTTGGATAGTTCTAATTAATATCTAATGTAAACAATACTGTTAAATATGTTTCCTGTGATTTTTTTTAATTTTATTAATATATATAATTTACATACCATAAAATTTATTCATTTAAAATATATGAGCTAATAGTTTTTAATATATTTACAGTTGTGCACCATCAGCACAACCTAAATTTAGAACACATTTATAACCCCCAAAATAAACCCTGTACTCATTAGCACTTACTCCCACACTTATTTTTCCCTACTCAACCCTAGGAAACCACTGATCTGCATTTGATCTCTATAAATATTACAGATGTTCCACATAAATGCAATTATACAATATGTGGTCTTTTGTGATTATCTTCTCTCACTTGGCTTGTATTAAAATTCATCCATGCTGTAGCCTATATCAGTATTGCATTCATTTTTTAAAAAGACCAAGTCATATTCCCCACATGGATATAATCCTTTTTGTTAATCCATCCACCAGTTGATGGATATCTGTATTGTTTCTGGCTAGGATCAACAGTACTACTACAAATATTTGTGTGCAAGTTTTTATGTGTCTATATGTTTCATTTCTCTTGAATATACAAAAGCTGTCCAGAAAAAAAATCCAGGCATGTAATATGAAAAATAGAGGCATTTATAACTGTTTTTTGTTTTTTCTAGGCAGTCTTTCTATACTTAGGTGTGAAAATGCATCATACAACTAACTCTATGTTTACCTTTAGAAGAACTATCAGATTGTTTTCCAAAGCAACTGCTGCACCATTTGCAACAAATGAGAGTTCCAGTTTCCCTACTCGTTTGCTGACATTTTTAAATTTCTCTTTGATTATAGCCATGTAAATGTGTGTGAACTGGTATCTCCTTGTAGTTTTGATTTGCATTTTGTTGATGGCTGATGACATTCAGCATCTTTTTTTGTGCTTATTGGCGATTTGTATGTATTATTTGGAGAACTGTCTATTCTCTGTCATCTATATTTACTATGAATAAAATAAGTAAATAAAGTAAAATGGATGCTTGGATGGCTCAGCTTGTTGAGTGCTCATAGCCCTGGGGTTTGATGATGGAACCCCAGCCCCAGCCCAGGCTAACCCATATGATGAACTGGGGTATGCCACCAGTTTGGTTCTCACCAGGGTGAGCCTCCAATGTGGGGAGCCTCCAATGTGGGAAGCCCCCAGTTCGCCCCTGGCTCATGGGGCAAGCCTCCTATGTGTGAGGCCCCTGGCCCAGTTCTTGCCCTGCACAGCCCAATGCCCATTTGTAGAATGAAACTATGTAGAAAAGTACTGATGTACAACTATGGAGACTGCTCTGGGCCCTCCCCCTTTTCTCTGTATCTCTCTGTCATGCTCTCTCTCCCTCTGTCTAAAACAATAAAAATAAATCTTAAAAAAAAATGGTTTGCAATTTCAGAGTTTCTAATATTTTAGTTAAGCAGAGACTCAGATGACAGACAGTCTCTAAAATATGAAAGGAATTAGTTATTTTTGTAACTTAAGAACTGATCTGAAATAGGAGTGAATTGCAGTAATAGAAGTAAGGGTTTTCAGTTATAGTCTTATAATCTGTTGGAAATAGAAAGTAATAATTTTCATGGTTTACACATGTTAATGAGGTTTAGGACACACTACCCCAAAATATGGCAACTTGGCATATTGAATACTTTAAGCTAAAGAAGTTTGTGGGGGTGGAAAGCAGAATCAGGAAACTCACTGTGACCCATCTCCCCTGAAACAGGTCATAAAACCCTCCTGTCAGAGGTGCCTCCCTATACCCTGAGGAAAGGAGCATCCTTATCTCTGAAGACAAATGACTGCCCAGAAAAATCTTGATAAACAGGTCTTGCTAAATTTCTCATATACTATAACTACTTTACACTCCTTAACCCATAATATTTCCTCCTGATTGTGCCCTCTTCATTAAACCTAGCATAGGAGTACTCAGGTCTTTATTTCCTTATAAAAGCTCCTGTGTTATGCCAAATTTAAATAAATTTGTTTGTGGTTTTAACCATCTTTGCCAATTTAATTTTCAGATCCAGCCAGGGATCCTATGACAATTAATAGAAACTTTGTCCTTCCTTACACCACGCAGACGTTAGTTGGACCTAGGCTGCTTTTTCAGGGAAGCAAAGCAGAGCTACAATAAAGAGCTTGTTCTGTGCCTGGGTTCAGATTCCAGCTCTAGCAGTACTACCTGTATGATTCATTTCTATGATTCATTTTCAAAGCCTATACACTGAGCTACTTCCTAGGGTAGGTGAAAGGATTGTTTGATAATGTGCTTTGCACCACACCTACACATAGTAAGATTTTGGTATGTGATGTGTGCTAGATGTTCATATTATTCTTTAAAAAACAGAACTGTGAACATAGAAGCCATAAGAGCGATATGGAAACTTGAGCCAGCTCTTTTTATTGTTCCATACACTCTGAAAGAAAGAGGAATAGAGGATAGGAAGAACCAGCTCAGCTATGAGGATCTCTACTTCAGGAGAAAAGAAAAGGAATCCACCAAGAAAAGGCAAATGCCAAAGAAGGAGGTGTTTTAAACTAAAGAGGTCTGTAAAAAGACCAGAAGATTTGGGCATTTAAAGAAAAATGTCATCTCTCTTCTTTATCACTTTCCTTATATTTCCTTATATGGTAAAGCTGTAGTTTTGACAAGAAGAAATCCAATACAAAGTTTACAACAGTGAAGACAATCTTATGTTGGAAAACTCTCTTAACAGCTTACTCTGTTTGACCCAAAAGGTTTTAAGCTCCTGAAATCTTGTTTTAGACAAACCAACAGAAATGGTATGAATGTTTTATCTAGATTGAAATTTTATGGCTTATATAGTTTTATTTCTGAAAGCTTTATCTAGTACAATAGAGGATAGATTTTGAAAAATGTATTTCCCTATATCTAAAACAAACTTTAAGAACCCAATAAAAATATTTGAGGAAATATTTGCACTATTTGTTGAAATGTTATATAGAGAGTACATGTATCTTAAATGTTGGTTTTAGCTGAACTGGGAGCTCCCCCAGTTCAGTTCTCTCCCTTTCTCTGTATCTCTCTCTCTCTCTCCTCTCTGTCAAAAAAAATAAAAAAATAAA
The DNA here is from genome assembly GCA_004027555.1 of Craseonycteris thonglongyai. Classification (NCBI taxonomy): domain Eukaryota; kingdom Metazoa; phylum Chordata; class Mammalia; order Chiroptera; family Craseonycteridae; genus Craseonycteris; species Craseonycteris thonglongyai. Next base: position 36,698 of record PVKE010011033.1, read on the forward strand.
AATATATTAAAAAAAAAAATGTTGGTTTTATAAATGAAATGTTCCTGTACAACTCAGCCCTTTCTTCATGCTTTAAAAGATGGTATGCACTATGCTATAGTATCAACTAAAACTCAGAATAAATACACCAAAGTATTATGACTTAATTAAATCTCATATAGTATTTTCTGTTTCAAACATATTTAGTGTTGGAGTCGGACTCAAGAAAATGAACGTACAGAATTACAAAAGTTGGAATTGCTTTTATAAAATAAAATCAGCTTATGTGAATTGTGTTAAAATCACATAAACCCTGCAATTATACTATAATGGACCCCACCACAATACTAAATTACACTGAAATCTATGTAAAAATGTTTTAGAACCTCTTAATCATTATCAATTTTTAATATCAACTTAACATTAATTTAGCAAACTTTTTGGTTTAAGTATATTTATGTAAAACTATTTATCATTGTTTTAGAGAATATTTACAACTACTGTATTTCTGTTCAAATTTTTATTTATTAAAAGTAAAACCAAAATGGGCAAATTCCAAGTTTATGAACCTGTCACCATTAAATCACTTTAAATTTAATATTCTATATCTATGCTGTCAATATTGCAGCCAGTAACTACACATGGTTACCGAAAACAAATAGTGCCTAATGGGACTAAGAAACTGAATTTTAAAATTTATTCACATTTAATTCATTCAATCACTGATTAGTTACCATATGTGGCTAGCAGCTAGCATATTAGGTAGCATAAACATAGAGTATGTGTTATTGTCTGGCTAGATATCATTTTGGGTAATGATCCAAAGCCATAAATAAATCAACTGATTAGGTACTTCCATTATTAATTTGCAGTATTAACAGCATTATTAAAACTGCTAGTCAGGCATCCAAATTGGAAATGAAGAACTTAAACTGTCACATTTTGCAGACGACATGATTCTTTATATAGAAAACCTTAAAGACTCCACCAGAAAACTGTTAGAAGTAATAAATGAATACAGTAAAGTTGCAGGATACAAAATCAATGTACAAAAATCCACAGCATTTCTATATACAAACAACAAAATTTCAGAAAAAGAAATGAGAAAAACAATACCATTTGCAATCAAAACAAAAATAAAATACTTAGGAATAAACTTAACAAAGAACATGAAGGGCTTATACATAAAAAATTATAAGACATTAATAAAAGAATTTGAAGATACAAAGAAGTGGAAAGATATTCCGTGTTCATGGATTGGAAGAATCAACATATTTAAAATGGCCATGTTACCCAAAGCAATATACAGATTTAATGCAATTCCTATCAAAATCCCACAGACATTCTTTCAAGAAATAGATTCATATGGAACTACAAAAGGCCCCGAATTGCCAAAGCAATCCTCTGAAAAAAAAATAAGGCTGGAGGCATCACGCTTCCTGACTTCAGTCTATACTACAAAGTGTCAATAATAAAAAGAACTTGGCATTGGCAGAGACATACACATACAGACCAATGGAACACAATTGAAAACCCAGAAATAAACTCACAAATATATAGATAGATAATCTTTGAAAAAGGAGCAATAAATAGACAATGGGGAAAAGAAAGCCTCTTCAGTAAATGGTGCTGGGAAAATTGGAAAACCACATGCAAAAGAATGAATCTAGACTATAAACTTTCTTTACCAAAATTAACTTAAAGTGGATTAAGGACCTCCACATAAGACCTGAAACAAAAAAGTATATAGAAGAAGGCATTGGCACTAAACTTATAGACCTTGGGCTCAGAGAGCACTTTATGAACTTGACCCCAAAGGCAATGGAAGTAAAAGCAAAAATAAATGAATGGGACTATATCAAACTAAAAAGCTTCTACACAGCAAAGGACACCATCAATAAAGTAAAAAGGAAACCAACCAAATGGCAGAAAATATTTGCAAACAATGCCTCTGATAAGGGGCTCATATCTAAAATATATAAAGAACTCATACAGCTCAACAAAAAAACAAACGATCCAATTAAAAAATGGGCAGAGGACCTAAACAGACACTTCTCTCCTAAAGACATACAAACAGCCAACAGATATGTGAAAAATTGCTCAACATCACTAGCAATTAGGGAAATGCAAATTAAAACCACAATGAGACATCACCTCACACCTGTTATAATGGCTATAATCAACAAGACAAGAAATAATAAGGGCTGGAGAGGATGTAGACAAAAAGGAACCCTCATACACTGCTGGTGGGAATGTAAATTGGTACAACCACTGTGGAAGGCAGTGTGGAGATTCCTCAAAAAACTAGGAATAGAATTGCTATATGACCCAGCAACCCCTCTTCTGGGTATTTACCCCAAAAACTTGAAAAAAATACCTCAATGTTCATCACAGCACTGTTCACGGTGGCCAAGTTGTGGAAACAACCAAAGTGTCCTTTGACAGATGACTGGATAAAAAAGTTGTGGTAACATTTACCCAATGGAATATTACTCAGCGATAAGAAAAGACAAAATACAGCAATTTGTGACAACATGGATGGACCTTCAAAACATCTTCTTAAGTGAAATAAGTCAGACTGAAAAACATCTTCTTAAGTGAAATAAGTCAGACTGAAAGAATCAAGAAACATGAACTCAGTTATAGGTGGAATATAAAACTGAAAGTAACAAGAAAACAAAAACTCATAAACACAGTCAATAGTTTAGTGGGTTCCTAAGGGAAAGGAGGGAGGTGGGTGGGAGAGCTGGGGGGCTTGGACAGGAGTAGGGAGGGGGAATCAAGTATAAACTGATGGAAAGTGAGCTGATTCTGGGTGGTGAGCACATAATGCTATGTAGACAATGTAATGTAGAATTGTACACCTGTAAACAATGTAACTGATATCAATCAATGTCACCCCAATAAATTTAACAATTAAAAAAATAAATTAATTTAAAAAATAAAACTGCTAGTCAACTGCTAATGGTAATGTACTTAAAGAAATGTCCCAATTCATTTATAGTAAATTCTTATGCAATATGTAGTACTCAGAAGACAATAAATAAAAGTAAAACTAGGTCATTTTATTCATTTATTCTTTTAGTGAGCATTCATCTAATGCCCACCATGTGCCAGGCAATGAAGATTATTCAGTGCCCACTTTGTTCCTGGTACTCTGAGTATATGCTGTGCTCTGAAGGCGGCTATACAGTCTGGAGATGAGAATCCCCAAAGTAGACTGCAATACTATAGCAGCGCAGTTAAGAAGTTTCTCACTTTCTAAGTGATTAGAGGAGTTTTCTTGGAACAGAACTGAGTTTTGAAAACTGAGAAGGGTTAGGGAGAGCCACTCTGGGCAGAGGCTTTGTATGAACCAAGGCACTGGAATCAACTAGCACATGCTCTCAGATAACAAACAGTTGCAGGAGATAAATCAGGGTCAGATCCCAAGTCCCTCAAGAGATAAACTAAAGATCTTTGTACTGAAGGATCTAGGGAGAAGTTCAAGGGCTTTAGGCAGGATAATGAAAACAAACGATGTTCAGAGTAATATTTGAGAAAAGATTTCCCTGAAAAAGACCAATTATGTAAAAAAATCAGAGGAATCCAGGTGAAAATTACCTCTGGGGCTCAAAATAATCCACAAGTGAGATTTTCATGGGATTCAACAGAGATTGGCTTTGTTTTTGAGAGTGAGACATTTAGCAATGCTAGCCAGTAAGAAAAAGGACAAGAAAAAATAAAGAGACAACCATTAGTTTACTGCTTAGGCTCTATGCTTGTGAAACAGGTTATTTTGCAGAGGCTACTGACTTGGAACTGGATGTAACATACAGTTATTATTTAATAAGATATATCTTTACAAGATATGCAGCAGTAAAAGAAGAAACACACTTGTAGGAATAAGAAACAATAATTGAACACGAGAGAGGAATAAGATCTCAATGTCAGAAACCTTATCTTCACCATTGTATTTCCAATATCTAGACTAATTTTTGACATGGTACCATATGCTCAATGAATATTTGTTAATACTCATAAATACCAACAAATGAAAGTAGCTATCATAAAAATTAAACAGAAGAATTAGGAGAATATTTAGATTACTAATAAAACACAGTCATCTAAAAAAAAGAATCAGTCCAATTTATCCCAAAATAACAACTACCGTATTTTCCGGCGTATAAGACGACTTTTGAAATGAAAAAAAGTCAACCGAAAATCGGGGGTCGTCTTATACGCCGAGTATATCCCGAAAAACGTCTCGATATGCCGCTAAACGAATTTTCCAACTCGATCCCCAAAATCGCCTGGATATGCCGCTAAACGAATTTTCCAACTCGATCCCGCACCAATCACTGCAAGGCTGCTCGGACCGCCTCTCTAACTCAGCCAATCCAAGCAGGCTTTTTATGCATGCAAATTATACATGTTCTGTACCCGAAGCTACACTGTGTTCTAGTAAAAAGCCTGCTCAGATTGGCCAGAGTCAGAGAGGCGGTCTATTAT
>PVKE010011034.1:0-41124 GCA_004027555.1 Craseonycteris thonglongyai
TAGTGGTAGAGAGAGAGAGAGAGAGAGAGAGAGAGAGAGAGAGAGAGAGAGAGAGAGAGAGAGGGAGAGAGAGAGAAATACAGAGACAGAGAGAGAACTGAACTGGGGGAGCTCCCAATTCAGCATATGGGTCCACACGGGCCGGGGCCGGGATTCAATCCCTGGTCCCCGGCACTGCAAAGTGAGCACTTAACCCACTGAGCCATCCCGGCTTCCCCATCCATGAATATCTTGACCACCTCTCGTAACACACACTCAATAAATGTTGGCTGCTATCATTGCTATAATTATTATCTCCTCTTGGTGACTGTGAGGAAGCTACCTAATATCCTAGAGCTTTATACATCTATTTCTTGGTGCTATTATCAAAATCAAGTAAGATAACTTTGAGCATCACTAGGCATTCAATAAATTATGGCTATATTCATTATTTTATTAGAATTTCTTTACTGTAATATTTTTGGATCTCTACTGTCTCTCTCACTTCATTTTTTTTGCCATAATATGCAGTGTGTCATAATATATGACCCAATATGTCATAATATAGGACATAATACATATGATGCAACATAATTAATTGTGTATAACAATTTCATATTATTGAGTGGCTTCTATATAAAAGCCACTATGCTGAAAGCTACTGAGTATATACTATTATAACTAATAAATGTGAGCAGTTGCTGGAAAACTATGTGTGGCTGGCCAGATTTGGCTTACCACTTCTTACTTTGAACAAATTTGTTAGGACACAGCTGTGCCTATTCTTCATATGCTGTCTATGGCTGCTTTTATACTACAATATCAGAGTTGAATAGTTGTGAAAGACTGTATGACTGGTAAAACCTATGGTATTTATTACATAATCCTTTATAGAAAATGTTTGCTAACTCCTAAATTAGAGTATTCCCATCCTTGAGAAGTTTTTTTATCTGGCAAACTGTACTAAACAGACATAAATATCTAACTCAGAATATACATTTTAGTAGAGTAGTATACACAGATTTCATAAAAAAAGATAACTAATTCAGTTGAGCTGATCATAAAAGAATTTGAAATTGCCATTTATTAAAGCTAGTATTTATTAAATAATTTCATTTGGTCCATTGCCTTCTACATGCCAGGCGCTGTTTTAGATACCTGGGATTTGGCAATAAATATAATGGACCAAGATCTTATTGGCTTACATTCTAGTGGGGTAGGCAATATGTAAATAAACAAATAATTACATAATATAATTTTAGTGCATTAAAGAAAAAAGAAACAAGGTAAAGGGACAGAGAACAATGTATATAGTAGATACTTCTAGGATGGGTAGAGAAGACTTCTTTGAAGAAGTAATATTTTACCAGAGACCTAAGATAATAAGTCATGCACATGTCTGGGAGCAGCACATTCCAGGAAGAAAGACAGAGAGGCAGAGACCCTGAGTCAGGACTGAGCCTGAAATGTTAGAGAAGACTTACAAACTGGTACTTACTGTGTTGTACCATTGATTAATAGCTTTAAATGTTAAAAACACATTATCATGGGGATGCCAGGATAGCTCAGCAGTTGAATATGTGTGTCTCAATTGCAAAGACTGGGTTTTGATTCCTGGCCCCTGACCGTGCAAACCCATAGGCTGAACTGTGGTACAACTGGTAACTGCTGGGATGGCTCGGTGGCAAAAGTTCTCGCCTCCCATGAAGAAGGCCCCCGGTTCGGTTCCTGCCCCGCGTGGGCCCAATCCACCTGTGTGGAATGAAACCCCGTCACAACTAATGATGTACAACTATGGAGACTGTTCTGGGCTCTCCCCCTTTGTCATTCTCTCTCTCTCTCCCCCTTATCTTCTATCAAACAATTAAAAACAAAAAAAAACCCCACATTATCTCATTTAAGTCTCCCAGTAACAGTATGATATTTGAATTTAGGCCTAGAGAAGTGAAGTAACTAACCCAAAGTCATAAAGCCATTATATGGAAGCTCTGAAATACAGGACTCTGACTGGAAAGCCCATGCCCTAAACATTGCCTTGAAGAGCATCTAGAAATGTAATGGGTGTGGGCATGATTTCTAGGTACAGAAAGAAAACCTACAAAAGAACACATTTCTCTTGTGAGGTGTGTTTTGGTAAGAGCAAATCTCCTAATTTGGTTTTAATGTGAACTTTTTATGGAACATTAAACAAGATAAACCTCAAAATAACAAATAAAAAAAGTAGGTTGGGGACACATGGTGGAGGACCAGGAATCTTAGGCAGAAGAGTGCACTCTTAATTCCGTGGATTTGGGATAAGGAACTAAGTAGAACAGTGTTGTGGGAAGATCAGGCTGGCAACAGTGAGTGTGACAGCTTTAGCCAGGAAGGCTGGAGGTAGTAGAACTAGCTCAGTGTAACTGCACATAGCCCAAACAGGATGCGAGGAGGAACTGAACTGGGGAGTGGCAGTGGGAATAGAAGGCAGAAGTATATTTGCTGAACTTCAGAGACAGAATCTACATGACATGACCACTGATCGGCATCAGGAACATGAAGAATTCAAAGATGACTGTGATGTTTCAAACAGAAACAGAGAAGACAAACAGGACAAGAGGAGAAACTTGGGTTAAAAGAGAATGAGGCAATGTCCTTCTGGCAGAAGGAGAAGTTCATCGATGACCTAAGAGTTGAAACTAGAAGTGTAAAACTGGGAGCTGTCTTGGAAAAAGTGATTGGTGGCACTAGACAAAGTGATAAGATCAGTGGGCAGGAGTGGGAAATAAAAAATAAACGCCCTGAGATCAGGAACTTTATGGAAAACCCATGTCTAAGAGAAAAAAGGAAGAGAAACAGGCATTCCAAGCTGTAAGATAATAATAATGGCTAACACTTATTAAGCATTTACTATGTTCTCAGCACAACTCTAAGTGTTTTATATATATATATATATATATATATATATATATATATATATATATATATATATATATATATATATATATATATATATATATCAACACGTGAAAATAGATTGGCTTGGAAGGCAAGAAAAACAGAGTACCAACACTTATTAAGCATTTACTATGTTCTCAGCACAACGCTAAGTGTTTTATATATATATATCTATATATATCTATATATATCTATATATATCTATATAGATATATATAGGTATATATATATATATATCAACACATGAAAATAGATTGGCTTGGAAGGCAAGAAAAACAGAGTACCAAGAAGGAAGAACTCTCTTTAGAAATAACTTCTGGTCTGGGTGACAGAGGGTGACCAGAAACGTATGGCTGAGCGTTAGGAGCTTTAAGGCCTCAGCACATTCCAACTCCACTCCTGTCTGAACTAGAGCAGTTTTGTAGTTCTTTTAAGATTTCATTATGAAAAAACATTGGGTGCTCTGCTGCTAAAAACACTCTGAAGTCCATTAGCTTAGTGTGTGAGAAAGGAATAAACTCATGGGAAAACGTTGCCTGTAGAGAGGAAGAAATGACCAAGGTTGTGGGAATGTTCACAAACAGATAAGAAGGGGGAGGAATGGTAAGATATTTAAGGAGAAATAAAAAGGTATAAATGGCTCCTAAGAGAGTGGAAGAGTAATGGAGCAGGATAATGTTTTAGGATTGTCTGCTTGAGATTGATAGTCAAGAATGTGAAGTTAGAGCAGTTAGCGTATAATTTGTAGAAAGCCTACTCTGTGTGACATCCTAGAATAGCAAACATGAAAACAGGCTGCTCATAGTCAAAGGAAGGGAAGAAGGGAAGTGAAGGGGAGGGGAGGGAAGGGAAGGGAAGGGAAGGGAAGGGAAGAGACTAGATCTTTCTTTATATACATCATCTCATTTAATCTCCATTACAGTATTAAAAGTGGTTATCATGTACTATGTGTATATGTATATGGCCTGTCCTCCCATAAAGCACAGGCATTAAAATGGCCAGTCACTTGTAACACAATACCCTAATTTGAAACTTGCATCCACGTAACGTCTACTCCCCTTCCAAATCGAGGGTCTAACTCAGGCCTGAAGGCCCATGATAGAGATCAAGAGAGTAATACCACGTTCTCTTCTCCTTCCACTGCTCCTCTTATTCCAGTGGTAGGAATTTCAGATCCCTGGGCTCCAGCACAGGAGGAGAGGGATCAGGAGGAAAGTAGACATACTTGGTGTATGGGTGTCAGGACTCTCTGGATGCAACTTTTTTTTTTTTTCTAAGCAGGACTACATAGGCTCTTCAGAGAATCTCTTCCTGGGATCCTGGCCAGAGCTCTTGGAGACATAGGCGATGCTGCATCTCAGGCTACACACTCACCGTGCTGCACGGTGCTGCAGCCTGAAGCGGACCTGTACTTTTCTGCTCTAGGCTGCAAGGCCTTTTAAAGCCATCCTGGGCCAGCCTTCTGGCAAGGAGCACTTAGCCTGTGGGGAATCCCTGCACCCTTGTGCTGCTTGGGTGGCAGTGGAGCTCCTGGAGCAGCTTTCTCTCTCTCAGCTCTCCACCCCAGGCCCAGACTCTGTGGGATGCAGTCAGCCTTTCAAAGAAGACCCCATGAAGCCTACGTCACTTGCAGGAGGAGGTGAAATTGTGACACTCCAAAAACTCTTTCCACAACATTCTTACTTGTCTCCAACCTCTTCCACTTATAGAGACCGGAGGTGTGAGAATGTTAAGGGTGTCTGAACTCATCTCATAACTTCTTAATATGTCCTAATTACGTGGATTAGTTCTTTGATTTAGGACATAGGGAAACTTGATACCTTTGGTATTGTCCTCAGCCTTTAAGACCTCAGCTAAAATAGAGACACAAAGAGCTCCATTTTATCATCTTGTCTGATATAAAAGTGTTACAAACATGGTTAACCATTCAGTAGCCTGTTTGGGAAGGCTTGGGGCATCCTGGTTAAGAAAGCCCTCTTCTATGGCAAGTACTATGTCAAGTCTTTATGGAAACATCCATTTCTGTTTTTATGTCTTTTGCAACACCTCTGCCTCACACTTATTTTAACTCCTTGTTCCTCAGTGACTTCTGTTTTCCTGTCACCTCCCTATTTCCTGAATCTTGGCATTACTAATAGTTCCAGACCTACAGATAACCCATTTTCTCAACCTCAAACACATTCCACTCTTTCAGCACTCAGCTAAGGGACTTGCTTCTTGTGTGCACTGAGAAAAATTAAAGCCACCTTTCAATATGCTCCTACCACTGCATCTACCTATTTACCTACATCTGTGCCAAGACACTCTTCATTTCTTTCTGTTACTTGAGGTGAATTGTTAATGCTCCTATTAAGGGCAATTCCTTCCTCCCTGACACACACACACACACACACACACACAAACACACACCCAGGCACACATACACACACACACCCAGTCACTTTCCCACTCAAAGATCATGCCAGTATTTTTTTATATCAACCATTTTTCTATTTCTCCATCATTACAAACATGGTATTCAATTGACCCTTACACAATAATAAAAACCTTTCCAGACACCTATTACTTTCTAACTATAATTCCACTTTTTTGTTCCTCTTTCCAATGAAACTCCTCAGAACTTTTCTATAGTCATTGTTGCCAATTCTTCTCCCATTCTGCCTTGGTTCTAGGTTCTGTTCTCTCCACTTTACTCAAATAGCCCTTAACAGATCACCAATGACCTCTAGGTTGCTCAGATCCATGGTCAAATCCCAGCCCTCTTCTTACTCCACTGTCCCGTAGCACTTGATACAGTCATTCACCCCTTTCTTGAAGGGAAGGCAGAAAACTTCATACCCAGGGCTGCTAGGACAGACCTTGTCTATTGGACCTTCTCTTCCTCACTTGCTACTCCTATTCACCTCCCTTGCTGGCTTTTTTTTTTTTTTCTAATCTTGTTTCCAGGGCTCTTTCTTTCAATCTCTTTTCTACCTACCTTCACCTCCTATATACTTACACCCAGTTTCAGGGCTGTAAACCTTTATATTGGCAACTCCTGACATGACATTTCTAGCCCGACTCTCTCTCCTGAACAAGAGATTCATATATTCAACTACTGACTTCACATCGCAACTAGGATGTTTAACAGGAATGCCAAGTTCAACATGTCCAAAACAGAATTTTGGCTTTTCCTCCAAGATCTGCTGCTCCTCCTACAGTCATATGCATTGTAATGAAAGTAACTCTATGCTTCCAATTCGCTCAGGTTAGAAACTCCAAAGTCATCCTTGACCCTTTTCTTTATAGACCTTGTATTCAAAAGACAGGTATCTTCAACTTAACATTAATAAGTATTCCTGTGCATCAGAATTTTCTGCACATAGAAAGCTAACCAGTAGACTATTTCATACTATTTCAGGGGGAAATCAATGAATTATGTCAACCCCAAAGCCCCCAACTAAATTTCTAAAATATATCTATAACACAGAAAATGCTCTTAGGTTGCAAAGTGCTTTATGATATTCCATGATAAATATCAGGGGTCAGAATAAAATACAGGCAAAAAATTTACAATAAAAAATGAGACTATTCCCTACAATACATATTTATGTACCAAGTAAAGTGGACACTGAAAACTTGGCAAAGGTTGAGAAAGAAGAAGAGGAAAATGTTAAAGCTATCTGTGTCACTTGCTGTGGAAGGTGATGTGTTGGCAATTTGAGTGACAAATGTGCAATTTCAGGCAAGTTATCAGACTCAAAGTAATTGACAGAGATTCTCTGTCACCTGTGTATTTGTCAGGACCTTTGAAGAGTTAGGACTTAAAAAAATATTTGGCATGTCTGGATTAAAAAATTGCAAAGTGAAGTATTAATTCAATTTCCAACAATTTTTGAACAGAGCAATAAGGGATGGACCACTTTTAAAAAGTAAAGCTTAAGAAACACAAAACTACTGGTTTTTATACAAAATTAGGATGTTAATCTTATTCTAATCTAGAGAAATTTAACTGAGATAGCCTAATATAGGTCCTCATTTAAAATATGAACCCAATATATGTCCATTGTTAAGTAGGTGAACTGTTAGGTTTAATATAAAGAATTCCTTACAAATTCAGCTTTCTGTCATATAGTTTAATAAAGGAAAGTGTAATTTTCAGGAGACAGTGTTATTTTTCAAATTCTGTCTTGTGGTTTAAGCTCTAGTATATTACACACCATGAAGTCAAATCCTTTACCCCACATCGGAGTCTCAGAACTCAAGATCATTTTATTTTTAGTAGCTCTGCAGTCCCCATCAAACAGCTGCACCAAGCTATTTGCTCTGCTTTACGGTACACAAAATCCTAACCCGTTCACTCTCTAAAGTAACGGTGAATGAAATTTACTAGACGGACTCTAAATGACCATAGTTCTAATAAGATCACCTTGTTTACCTGGCAATGTTCTATCTGGGCACAAAAAAACTAAGACCGACATTGAAATACTTAGGTATAATTTTAGCAGATTTTAAAAAAATCACTATTTTCTTCACCTGGCCTGGGTTTAAACTGAATGTTTAATTCCTTTAGTAGCAGAAGTTCATTAACCTTTACTGGACTTTGTGCAGTAATAAACACAAATCATTGCCGTTTCCCCCTCTGATGCCTGTAATATTTAAAACATAATAGGACATTTTTATGACCAAAGACATTGAGAAAGACAGAACAAGACAAGTAAACAAGAAAAATGATCCTAACTACATTATGGTGTTATCTTATAAAATGTTTTAATCTTAATAAAAGAAACAGGTTAAGCTGCACTGTCTGGGCAAGTACACTTTTATTTCACTGTGAAACAAGTTTGAAGTATTATTGTGTACATATGCGTGTAAGGTTCCTCAAGTCTTTGAGATGCCATTTCCAGAAAGAGTTTAAAGTACCAACCAGATGGAGTACAACAAGGTGCATTCATTTAAAAATGCACGTAAATATATGTGAGCATCTGCCCAGTTTAATCTTCCTGAAGCCCTATAAATCTTCCCTCTTTGTCTTTGAGTAGAATACATGTGAATTTTTTAAATTCATGTAGTAAAAAAATATCTTCTTAAAAAATGTTTATAGAATTTTATGAGTCTTCTGATATTATCTAAAAATAATTGCAAAGATTATTAAGCTTGAGGAAAAGACTTGGAGATACCTAATTTCAATAAAAAGTAATAATTAATATTTTATTTCAATGTATAATGCTAATTCATAAAAACAGAAACCATAGCAATTTGCCTTCTTCAATTTCCCCAATACCTCAATGGTATAATTGTTCCTCTATTAATCCTTAATTTTAGTTGTTTTTATTAATATTTTTCTTCGCAACACACAATCTACAGTAAATTGTCTAGCCTTAAGGTATTAGGTTACAAGGATTAGAGACCATGAAAGTTAACTTGCAAAGATCTGTAAAGAGGGTCGTCATAACAATGACAAAAAAATTCTAATATTTAATATTTGCTCCTCTTCAACTTTAACTTGCACGTGATTTTGTATAGCTGAGATACTGACACTGATCCTAAAGTTTTATCACCCTTGAGCTAAGGATCTAACCAATAAATGACAAAAGTTTCTATCTTAGTTTCATATCTCATAAAAGATAACCCAATTTTGTTGCTGGTCCAGTGGCCAACCCTTTTATTATCCAATCATAGGACACTGACAATAGTCATATGACACATCAGGTTTCCCCTTCAAGAGGCCCTGTGTAGTTCAGACTCTCTAGAACACACTCCTGGAAATGGACAAGACACATGAAAATAACATCTCCAGAATACCAACCATGTTGAAAGAATAGTCATGTTCCCATAAAATATTCCTCTACAACATCGTTTCAGTTTTATAGATAGATCCTTACTCTGGAACAGTAGTTATCAAACTGTTGTGACCCAGCACAAAAAATAATTGTATAAACACCACCTAGAATTTATAAATTATACATATAGATAACTGTTATCTTTTTTTTTAATATATATTTTTATTTATTTATTTATTTTGACAGAGGAGAGAGAGAGAGAGAGAGATACAGAGACAGAGAGAGAACTGAACTGGGGGAGCTCCCAGCTCAGCATATGGTTCCGCACGGGCTGGGGCTGGAATTCGATCCTCGGTCCCCGGCGCTGCAAAGTGAGCACCTAACCCACTGAGCCATCCCGGCTTCCCCAACTGTTATCTTAAAAGCACATTTTAATACAAATCTAAAATGTGAGCTTTAAAAGGAAAATATAAAATTTTATATAAATTGAAGCTCAGTATTTGCTCTATATAGCTAAGGTCAGAGGTCACTTTTACTTAATTTTAGGCATTATTTGACTAACAAAACCATCTATCATGCCATGTTTTAAGCAATATCCTAAATGCTTTTCAAATATTAACTCACTCAATTCTCATAGCTACTGTGGGAGAAATGTACTGCTTTATTTCCATTTTACATACCGTATTTTCTGGCGTATAAGACGACCAGGCGTATAAGACGACCCCCTAATTTTACAGTTAAAACATAGGTTTAGGCCTATATTCGCTGTATAAGACTACCCCCCACTTCCGAGGCTGTAGTCTTATACAGCGAATATAGGCCTAAACCTATGTTTTAACTGTAAAATTAGGGGGTCGTCTTATATGCCTGGACGTCTTATACGCCGGAAAATACAGTATATGGAAATTGATATATAGGAGGTTATATAATGTGCCCAATGTCACAGAGCCAATAAATAGTACCATCAAAATTTTAATCCAGGCATTATCGTAACTACTACTCTCTTACTATTGAGAATCATCTATATCAAGAGTCATAGTGATTCATTTATCATTACACCAACCCCAAATTCTCAGGTGCCTCCACAGCCTTTGCCAACCATCTCTCGATAAATTAAATTTTCTTTTTAAGTTTATTCTGTATTTTACACTCTCTTCCACTCACTGTCACTCACAAAACATTAAGTCTTCCTTGTCTCATGAGAAGTTAAGGATATCCCATAGCACTGACAAAACAATTGTAGAAAACCCTCAACTATATCATTGTACCTATAAACATGGAGACATACTTTGGTGGACTGTTCTTGGCCTGTGCATTAAGAAAAAACCCAGTGGGCAACAGAGTGAGCAACATCTTTTAAAGCCTTCCTGACTATGCTGTTTCTAGGGCAACTTAATGTGAGTAACTCAAGGTAAATTTTCTTTTGATGCAGCAAAGATGAGCTTAGTACTCCATTCATAATGGGATGTCAAACTAATTAGAATTTTACTTTTTACTTTATGTCATAGTAGAAAATATGTCAGTATAGCTCCAAAAATGTTTAGATGATGGCAACAACAGCCCCCTCTTAATCACTAAAAGTGTACTGGAGTATGAATGGCACATTTATTGTTTCCTTTGTCTTCATGCTATGAAAGTTGCTTTCTGTTCCTGGCATTCTTTCTTTGTTCTTGTAATGATAAGACTCAATTGCTTTGAGAAAATATTTGTTGTTCTAAGACTGTGTTTCCATGATCATCTGCAGTGATCCAAGTTTTAGTTTTAAAGGAAGCAGACAACACCTCCAAGAGTTGAGTAACAAGTACTTAACCTACTGGACTCACTTCCGAGTGTTTGTATTGGGGACAAATTAGTCCTGCCCTGTTTGGCCTCCTTAAGAAAACTGAGCACAATTCTTATTCCATCTCACAACTTCTATTTACTCTCACACTGTTTGGAGTCTGTTCTTCTCTCCTTTGTACACCTTTTCTTCTTCTCTACATAATCTGGAAAACATCTCTCTTAGTTTCTATATAACCCAAGGTTGTTTAAGTACCTTGAGAACGAGGTATTTACTACTTCCCAGTAGTTCCTTAAGTAATTTCTATGGCTTTTCACTCAAATGTTTTGGTTTTGAATCACTTTTAAGCTGCTCTTCTTGACCTATGAAGAGACAGAAACACCTCAAAGTTGTAGAATTATTTGAAATAGCAACTGAGGTAAGAAACCATTATCAGACTTCTCAAAGGTTATGGACTTTAAGTTTTCAGTTAGCCTATGTGAATAGAATTGAACTTCCTGGGTAAACAGAGGACATCTGTTCATTTAAAGGAAGAGAAAAGTCGCAAAAGTTTCTGCTCCTGTCCCAAGGGATACTGGGCCTCCTTCTTGCATTTCACAAAAATATACAGCATATTTTTGGGCAAACAGAAAGAAGCCAATAGGGTTGGAAAACTCAGAGCTTTAAGTACTTGCCAATAGGTTTCTCTCTCCCTCCACTGTTTTCCTTATAAGATGTCAGCAGCAATGGGAATAGTCTGTGATGGGAACTGGGCTCAGATCTGTGACTGAAAAGACAGAGTCCCCAGGTCAAAGCTGGGTCCCCAGATGCCAGACACGGCTGCAGGATAAGTTGCCTTTGAGATGTACATCACTGGTCCTGGGGAGAGAAATAAGATGAAGTTCACCCTGCCTTCCCTACTAATGCGATGGAACAATAAGCAGTAAACAGAAATGAGTTTCGGAAAGCTCACAGGGAAGGAAGGCTGTTGGGCAGTGATGCTCTGCCTGGTGGTAAAAACGGCACAAAGGAAAAGAAGGTGGCTGGACTGGAAACAATGAAAATATGTCCCCCTTCCTAAGGCAAAGTTGTTGAGTTTTAAGGGAAAAAGAGCCACATATATAAAAGCATCCAAAGCCAGTCCCCAGACATCTGAGCTGGCCAAATCCTAGTGCCAATGATACAGTCCCTGGGGAATGCACGAAGAGAAAATGAAAACCATTTCTCTCAATAAAGACATCTCAATGGAAACACTTCCCACATATGCAGCTAATTTACACTAACAAAATCACCATCACTTACTCATTCAACACACATTTAAAGTTTCTAATACACATGAGGCCCTTGCTAGGTGAAGACACAAAGATGAAAATATGGAGTATCTGCCATATCTTCAGGGACCTTAACCTTCAGAAGGGAAACTAACATATAAAAAGTAAAGGAGTGTTCGAAAGAGCACTGAAGACTGAGGAAACAGACTAAAAGGAATTCAAATCAACTTTCACAGATGGTAGAGTACCTGTACTGAGACTTTAAAATATTAAGAATATGCTTACTCATTGAAGAATGATCTTGCCTTCAGCTAAAGGCACTAACTTGTATCGGAGTACAGAAAGAGGAGCTGCCTGGTCCATGGCAGAAGAGAGGAGAAAGACTGGAATTCAGAACTATGGGAAAAGAGGCAGAAGATCAAACCTTTAACAGCACGAAGGAAATGAGTGTCTGTCAGTTTCTTACTTCAATTACTGAGCGCACACTGCTTTGTATTCATTAAGAGTTTTAATGTGGTGTAAATACATACATATACACATATACATAAAATCCTATTCTGTGATACTGATTGTCTCAAGAAAACAAACGATTATTCCAACCTGTCATTTTTCCATGAAACTAATCAGCATTGACAATGCATAACAATTCAACGACACTGATGTTATATCAGTAAAAGAATAGGATGATATATGAAATACCTTTCCAAGCATGTGCCCTTTTTCATTCATCTAAAATTTATTTTATCCTGAAACTTTCAAACATACACAAAGAAAACATAATGATTCTTCATGTAACCCTTACGAATTCGCTCCATTGGATGCAGCCATTTAAAAAATATTGTTTGAAGTATTCCAAATCCTAGACTTCCTTTTATATCATTCATATATTAATATATCAGTTTATAAGTTTTAAAACATAGGGCATTTTCCTTAACAGTAATGAGGCCACAATCACACTTAAAAAATTAAGGATAATTCACTGTCATCATCCAACAATTAAATTGCTCTGAATGTCTCAAAAAAAAAAAAAAAAGTCCTCCTAACCATCAGTTATATAAATCAGAATTCAAACAAAATGTACCCATTACAGTTGGTTGTTCTAAAATAAAGCAGTCCCTTGTCACTCATATTTGTTTTCTCACCTCATTGTTTTATTACAAAGCGGGCTTTATTTGTCTGGTAGAATGGCTCACATTTCAGATTATACATTTGTATTTTTGTGATATTATTTCTATTTCTATTTTGTTTTTTTTGTTGTTGTTGTTGTTTTGTAAAAGAAAGTTAGCTCTGGAAGCTTGATTCAATGCAGAGTAAACTTAGTTTGTGGCAAGAACACCCCGCTAGTGGTGCTGTTTCTGGTCCTCCCGTAGGAGTGACACTTAGGTGATCTGTGGCCCATGTGGTGACAGCTGCATTCTCACTGTGAAGTTCTCCAACAACCCCTCACCCAACTGTTTATTTCTTTGGCGATGACTATTTCAAACAGTTATGTCATTGGTGGTTGGAAATTAATGATTTTATAATTCTTTCCATGTTTATTAGCTGATGTTCTTTTGCAGAAAAAAAATTCTCAGCTGGAACTATGTGTTTACTCTAAAATACACTTACAACAGTAATGGCAGAATAATGATTAATTATTTCTTTTCAATTACTGATTATCAGAAGAGTAAGTTAGTACTACTTACTTTTCAAAAACAGAATCACTTAATATTGTCCAGACAGAAATATATTTCCAGAATACTACACAAACAAGGAAAGTTGAGCTTGACTCTATTTCCTTTCTATATTTACCATGCCAAAAGGTAAAATTTATGTCCGTTAAACTTATTTAAGACCAGATTGAGTGAAGTTACCTGTGAAATTAATCCTTAAATAAAACTAAGTGATTTTATATATATAATTTTGTCACCAGCCAACAGTATACTCCTACATATCAGTTTGATCATTTGATCACTCTCTCCCACTCTACAACTTTTATAAAATATGCTTTAATGGAAGAAATCAGCCTCTGGTCCCACCTCCTGTTCACAAAGAGCTTAGAGGCTAAGGAAGTCAGACAATATGCAATCCCTTTCCCTCAACTGTGGGAATCATGAGCAAGTGTACACATTTGTAATAATATGTATGGGAATTCGTAGCATGTACTCCAGACTCAAAGAATTGGCAGTTAACTTGTGACTAGTCTACAGAACACAGATTGCCATACTGTAGGAAGAAGGCATTTAGGTGATTTCAGAGAATGATTTGGAGACCATGCCTCAATTATATTTCTTCCAAACAGTGCCATTAATAAGTAGCATTGCTGAGCTCCATTTCCACACCCTCCACACACATACACACAAAATCTACAAAAATGAAAAATCCAATTTGAAAAGCAAGCTCATATTTTTCCTCCAAAATATAAGTAATTTCATCTAGGTACAAAATAGCTACAACTATGTTTTTAAATCCTGAATATTAATGTGTTGTGAAAAAAGCATGAACTGCACAAGTAGATGAATCATCAACAAAGGGATTAAACAGCCCTCAAAAGGCTCTCCAAAGAGCCATTAAAAATTGTCAAGGAATCAGAAAATCCCATGGTAAATGACCCAAATGACTTTGAGAGATGAAAAATAAGGAAGCTGAAATAGTATTATAATAATAATACTTGCTACTTACATAATAGCTTTTTTGAGAGAATTCTAAAACACTTTCCAACCATTAATCAAATAATTTTTGTCATTAGCCTACACAGCACTAAGGGAGTCTTTTATGTTATTTCTTACTGAGCACTTGGGGAAACTAAGGCTTAGAAAGAAAAAGATGATATGACTTTAATAGATTTGCACCATATAGCAAAAAGTCAATGATAGAAGAGAATTCTCAGAGAGAAAATGCAATCTCATTTGCCATTATATTATTACTAGATGGCATTGATTCAAAGTTAACTTGATGTTAGTAAAGACAGCTAATATAAAAATATTATCCATAGTTATCAAAAACCTGGAGAATTTATTAACTCTGAAAAAAGCATACCTAAAAGCTAAATGTGGAGAAAACATATATTCCACATTTGGAAAAACAATATTTAAAATGGAAACAAAAACTTAAATCACATATATATTTTTGTTAAATTATATACTTCATTCTGTTCTAAAATGGCACTTAAGAAAAGAGCTCTATAAAATAGTTAATACAGTGCAATTCTAAACAAAAAGTAACTGACTAATAATAGAGGACATACCAGGTAACTAAGACAAAATTTCAGGATGGAACACAGTCTTCTGGTAATGAATTCACAGCTTCTTTGACACAAACTCAGTATAAACAGCAAAGCATCCGAGACTCACACTGTTGCTGATGGCAGTAAACCAGGTAAGAGCTCTGCAGGGGAGAATAATCTAACCCCACAGTAATGGGAAATGCAGTGTGTAGTAGAAACTGTAGCAAAGCAATACCAAAGAGACAGTACAAGGATAGAACCACGGCACAATAAGAGTGGAAAGAGCATGTCTCCAGTTTGTTAAGAACGGCAGCTGGGTGAAAGAAAAGACTGTGTACTTTTAAATCTTAATCCTGAGATAAATTCCTAAGGAAAAATACTGTTTCTTATCTGTGAGATTACCATGAACCACATGCTGAAAAAGGTTGACTAATTTTGGTGTAATATGTTGTGTGTGTGCACATGCATGCATGTGCATGAAGTTTTTCTTCTGTGTGTGTGTGTACATGTGCATAAAGACGGTTGTCTTTATGTTTGTTTTACTCAAGTGTTGGCTGGGGAAAGGAGAAAGGAGGGTGATTGAGATATTTGGGGGGCCAACTTTGCTAGCTCTTAAAACACCAAGAAAGCTTGGGTACCTCCACTCCAAAAAAAAAGACAAAATCCTTTTCTGACAGAATTGCATATATTTTGAATAATGAAAGAAGTAATTGTCAGGGGTAAATTCTGAGAATTAGGGCTCATATTTATTTATAGTTTGGTATTAATTTTATTTTTAATTTCACTTTGAAAATGTGTCATAGTCTTTATATGGCTTAAGACCTCTGACGGTCTATATCTGGGCTCCGAAGCCTCTTCAAAAAACCAGATTTTCTCTTAGGAGAGAAAAGCATCCCAGAACACTGGAGACCCTCCTCTGATTATGACGTCCACAATCAGGGAACACAGTGTGGGTAGTCATGGATTACACACATTAGAGCGAATCCAGTTTAAGGAGGTCAGCCTTGGGGCTCTCATTCCATTGAGTTAGAATTCTTTCTTTTAACTTTTTGTGTGTGTGTGTGGGAGGAGAGGGGAGATGGAGGTATTATTTGCAGAAACTGGGTCTGGGTGTCATGAGTTCTTTCTAATTTTGCAAAACCTACATTAGCTTCTTTCTGAAAAGCAAGCACAGGCCTCCATGTCAGACTGCCTGACTCAGCCACATACTAATATGTATAGTATTGGATTGATGAGAAAATTAAATGAGATTGAAAGAAGTAATATATATCCCAGGCTTAAAATGGTGCCTAGACTATAATAAGCCCTCAGTGGTATTAGGTAATTTTAGGTCACTTCATCTCACCCTGGCTGAGTTGATCAGAGTCTAGGCAACACCATTCTGTCTAATCCTGACACCAGCCATGGGAAAGCATGATTATTTTGGGTTGCAAAGGAAGACCTAGTAAAAACTCTTACGAGATTTTACAAAATGGCTTCAACTTTTCAGACTAAAAGACTAAGCACATGCCTTTGTAACCACATGCCCATGGTGCTTGCTTGGGTGTCCCAGGATCCCATTTATGTGGTCTGTGCCACCCCCCACCAGCTTGTTTCAGAGGCTTGCCCTCTGATTCTGAGGGAAACAGAAGTGCCTGCAGTTCAGAACTACTGTTTTCAGGGTCTTGCCTTCCAGGTGCACTTCCCAGTTGGCCAACTGATGTGATAGTATGAAAGACCTGCTCTTTTGCCTGGTAGGGGACACTCTCAAACTCTGAGGTGTCCTTTATACTCCAGGACCAGGCTGAATAAATTGCACTTGGCTTTGCTTCTTCCCTTCTCTCTCCTGCTGCCCTCATTTTCTTAATGATGTCTGTGAAGAAATAAAGAAGAGACCCTGGCTTATACTTCTGTATTCCTCGTTGAAAAACTGAAAACACTGAACAATTAAAATCCTTCTTATCCAAATAAAAAATGACTTGACCTCCAACCCTTGGCTCAGAGTCTGATTCAGAAGAACCTAATCTGATACAGCCTGAATTTGAAATTATCTTGAGAGAAAAATGACAGGAGGGAGCTGGGCAATGAATATATATTCCAACTTGGGAAAAGCAAAGATTACAGAGTCATCAGTTCAATTCTTCCATTACTACTTCATGCAGTCATTTTGTTTCACTTACAAAACTTCTTCCACTAGTGCACAGGTAGCGAGGGGAAGAGGCTAAGAGAGCAAATGATATGTGGTGGCAATTTAATGACAGAAAAGAGTTCTATCTAATTCCCTTTCCCCTCCCAGAACAGTTGTATGGTAATCCAACTGATGTGGGCAATGCAGTATAAAGTTGCAAAGTACAGGAAAGCAGAGCTTAAATATGAAGTTTTGTTTTAATGAGAGGACTAAGGGTCAGGTCAGAGGAACTTGTCCAAATAAGATGCTTAATGATGGAATCTGACACAACCAGAAGTCAAAGGCCAGAGCCAAAGTGAGGCACACAGCCTGAGATGATGGAAAAGAGCCAGGAGAGCTAAAGCGTTTTTATATATGAGGTCTGACAATTAAGGTCAAATTTGCCACCGTGCACTTATGTGGGCAGCACTGTACAAATAACTCAGTAAGGTTTCATCACTTCGGTATATCAGTGTCTCACAACTGTGTTCCCGTTGAGAAGTGGTGGTGTGTTACTGAGTGGCATTCATTATTGTTGTTGCATGTTCTTGTGTGCTGTCATGAGAATGTCAGAACTCGAATTAGAACAATAAACAAACTTTAAATTTCTTGTGAAATTTGGCAAGACTGGAAGTGAAATCAGGGACTTGTTAGTCCAAGTTAATGGGGATAATGCCATGAAGAAAATGGCTGTGTACAAATGGAATAAACATTTTTCTGAGGGGAGAGAAAGTGTCAGTGATGAAGAGATGTCAGGGCAGCCAGTAACAAGCAGAATTAACAAAAACATCACAAAAATTTGTTGAATTGTGCATCAAAATTGTTGGCTGACTGAGGAGTATAACAGACCAAGTCAACATCAATAGAGAAGCAGTTGGGAAAATATGAACTGAAAATCTTGGCATGAGAAAGGTGTGTGCAAAAATGGTCCTGAAGGAGCTCACCGATGAACAGAAGCAAAGGAGAGTTAAGTTTGCCAAGACCTTTTTGAGAGGCAGGACAATGTTTTGAACCATGTCATCACTGGTAACAAAACATGAGTGTACCAATACAACCCTGAAATCCATGACCAAAAAAGCTCAGTCAGTCCAGATCAAGAGTCAAAATGATGTTACTAACCTTTTTTACTATCAGGGGGATTGTAGATTATAAATTTGTACCAACTGGACAGTCAACCAAGTTGACTTATTTGGAAGTGCTGAAAAGGCTGTGTGAAAAAGTTAGATGAAAATGACATGAGCTTTTCACCAACTCATGGCTCTTTCACAACAATGCACCAGCTCACACGACACTGTTTGTGAGGAAGTTTTTAGCTAGTAAATAAATAACTGTACTGGAACACCCTCCTTACTCACCTGTTCTGGCCCCCAGTGACTTTTCTCTACCCAAAGATAAAGGAAATACTGAAAGGAAGACATGATATTCAGGACATCAAGGGTAATACGATGATATCTCTGATGGCCACTCCAGAAAAAGAGTTCCAAAACTGCTCTGAAGGGTGGAGTAGGTGCTGGTGTCGGTACATAGGATTTATAGGACCCTTCTTCTACAGAGTGACACAGAGCCAGGTTTTTATTATGGTCATTTGCCAAATGTTCTACAATACTTAATAGCAGTGGTTCCCAACCTTTTTCTACTTGTGTACCTATTTCTATAAGTTGTATCCCCTTAAAAAATGAAAATAGGGAAAGCCGGGATGGCTAAGTGGGTTAAGCGCTCGCTTTGAGGCCCCGAGGACCGAGGATCGAATTCCAGCTCTGGCCCAGGTGGACCCACATGCTGAACTGGGGTGTGCTTCTCGAACGTGGTGAGGCCCCCAGTTCAGTTCAAAAAAAAAAAAAAAGAAAACAAAACAGCTCTTTCAAAATATTGACACTTCTGTTCGGTACCTATCTTAATGTAAAATATTGAAAATGCGGTACTCAGGAATGAAAGATTACTGCACTGAAAGTACAAACCACAGATATAATTTTATAATATTCATAACAGTTCAATTGTTATTGAATATTTTTCATGTACCCTTGAACAGCCCAGCACGTACCCCCAGGGGTATGCATGCCACTGCTTGGGAACCAACTGGTGGGATCCTTATTGTGAATTGCATCGCTTGTACATTCCCCCACCCCTATCCCCCCATCCATGGAAAAATTGTCTTCCACAAAATTGGTCCCTGGTGCGAACAAGGTTGGGGACTGCTGCTCTAGGATGCATCTTCTGTGGATAGGGCTTATTATGTATTAAAATCCTCCTTTATTATGTTTGCCTTTCTCTAGACTTTCTTGAACTCCTCATCCCCAGAATATCTTTCTATTTCATCATATCCCTCACTAGTTCTGAAATACCTTAGGTCTTTCTTAATGTATTCCTGGTATTACAGGATAGCAAGAAGTGTGAACTGTGAAGGGCATATACTAATAGAATGGTTAAAAATGGGATAAAGATAAAAGTGTGAAGTGTCAGTTCAGATACCTGAGGAGAAATTTTTAAGAATTTAAATAATCTTTTTCTTAACTAAAAATTATCGTTAGGCATTTTAGTGTATTTTGAAGGGTATCTTGAGATAAAAATAATTTGTAATAAAGAATTTCAATAATCACTGACCCCCACAAAATCAAGTAAATCATTTGATTCTACTTGCTAGGAAACAATTTGAAACTCTCATATCTAACTTACCGCTTGATTTGAAGAGAGTCAAATCAATTAACACACTTTTCCCATTAATAACAGAACTCAACATATTTTTGAAATTATCTTCGGGGTCTTTACTCCCCATACAATGACATATTACAGGAAGCTACCTTTATGACCTTTTGCATCAATTATTTAAAATAAAAAAGTCATTAATTCATATATCTGTGCATGTGTGATAGTATTATTTTAAAAGGTGGTGAGTGAGAGAAAATTTGTCAATAAAATCATTGGGCCTTTCCAGACTGATATGATTTATGTGGAATCATTTCAATTCATTTAGAGGACTGTGATCTCAGTGGGTGGGTATTAGAGGATTGAATTATTCATGTTTTCCTGGTCAATACACACACATACATGTTAGGTAGTTCTTCATTTTTAGGTTGCTTGCCTGGATTTCTGAGTCTGGTTCCTCTTGGAGTGAGCTGGAGTCCGTCAGTCACTAGCAGCATTCTCTGCACATGGGTACCAAAGAGGCTTAAAAATAGGAGCCATGTGCACAGAACTTCTTGTGCCAACCAACAGATTCTATCTGCATCTGCTACATATGGATTGACAGGAGAGAGGCCAAGTATACGTTGGTGTGAAGCAGCTTGCTGCTTCTGTTTTGAGAAAAGCTCATCATTGTACAAGTCCTGAACAAATTAGCCTTCCAATCACAATGCAAGGATATTGAAATAGGGTGAAAAACCTAGACGGTATCAGGCAGTTTTTGCCAAATTAGTAGAGAATTAAAGAGGAAAAGAAAATCATTTGAAGACTGATCATTAGTAAGATAGAAAGATGTAAGAGCATTTTCAGAAATGTGACTGAACCTTGAATTTAAAAAAGAAAACTTTTCACCACTGTTTAGAAAATAGCTGGAGTCAAATGGGTATAAAATATCACGGAGCTTTGAGTTGTTCTCTGGTTAGCAACAAAAGAAGTTCAGTCAAGTCCTTAGTCAAGGTTGTAAGGGAGGTTTAGACAGATCTCTGGATCTAGAAGCCATTTCTCAAAATTTCATTGGGCTAAGGAATAGGCAACCTAAGACAAAATTCAGATCAAATAAATCTTAAGACTTTAGTTATTGTGAAACAAGTAGATATGGAAGTGCCGTGTAAAATATAAAACCATGTACAGATTCTATTTCTAGTTTTTTCACTGTAAAGACAGTAATCCTAATCATTTCATAATTATACTACCGTATGCTAACACAATAACCTAATAATTTCCAAATGCAGAACACAATTAAATAAACATATATGTATAAATCCAAGAGGGTGTTTCAACAAAGCCTATATTTTCATAAAATCCCATGTCTCCAAGAGCAATGGCAAGATCTTCGTCTTTGTGCAAATGAAAAAGGGGTAAAATGTCTGCACCCCATGAATTTATTTAGTTTACTATTGCTACCACATGTAACCTTTTACTTCATATCCCTTCAGCCTGAATGTCCATCAGAGAAGAACATATGTTCTTAAGAACACAAGCACTGAAATACAGCTACTTGCACGGCTAGCCCACGCAATCATGAACAACAATCACAAGAAAATTACTGAGCAGCCACAATATGCCAGGCACTTTGCTAGGCACTGCCTGCCCTTTCAGAGCTTACAGATGGGGGCCAGGGGTGGGGAGCAAGACAAGGCTACAGGGCAATTGTCATGGGTGTGGAGCTGAGACAGAAGTATAGGGAAGTCTGGGATCACAGGGAAGGGACATGGAGCCTAGGCCCTTGTGGTCAGAAAGGGTTTCTTGAGGAAAGTAGCTGGATTTTACAGTCCACAGTTAACATATCCTGGAAAGAATAGGTGAACAGGTGAAAATAAATCACTATCTGAAAGAACAATGAGGACAGGAGCCCAGCATGAAGTTCAAGGGCATGTGTGCACTGTGAGCAAGTCTTAATAACATCTGGTTTCTACTTTTGCATGAAATTTGTAAGGAGTGTTAGTCTCTTTTCCTCCCTCTATCTTTTAACAAACCCAAAAGGATTACTGAGGAAACTATGAAGGGATATGGGAACCATGAATCTGCTGTTAATCTTTTTATGGATATGAGATCTTCTACTCTTTCCATCAAGAGAGAGAATTGTGTAAAACACCAATACTCACAATTAATAGCTAAGATATAATAAATGTTTAACGTGTGCCAGACACTAAGTATTTTACATATATTATCTATTTTAACCCAACAACACTGTGCATATATCCTATAAATATCCCTCTTTCACAAAGAAGTATGGGGGCAGGGGTTACATAGCTTCTCAAGGTCACTCATTGGCCGAGGTATATTTGACCCCAGATCTCTATGGCTAGTGGCTCTGAGTTTTTAAACACACTATTGTCTTCCCATGCAGTAGTATCATATTGTTTCTATTACCATTGTCACTAGGTGAGTTGCCATGTTATCTGCTCATAATTCAATTTTGAAAGGTTACAAAATACTTGTACTCAAACATACAAATTAAAAAGACTGGCATTTCCCAATATCTTTTTATATCATCTCTTGGGAAAGTTGGTAATACTGCAGAGTTAAGACAAAGGAAAGAGGAAGCCGGGATGGCTCAGTGGCTTGAGCGCTAGCTTTGAGGCCCTGGGGACTGAAGATTGAATCCCAGCCCTGGCCTGTGCAGACCCATATGCTGGACTGGGGTGTGCCTCCCATCTGGAGGAGCCCCAGTTTGGCTTTTGCCCACCTCGCTCAGCCTGAGGGGGTGCACCTCCCATGTGGGAGGTCCCCAGCCCAGTTCCTGCTCTGCATGGCTACTGAACAAAACCATGTCAAAGACTGATGACAACCGACTGTGGAGACTACCCTGGGCCTCCCCCCTTTTCTTTATCTCTTTCTGTCTCTGTTTCTATCTCAGTCAAAACAATAAAATAAACCTTTTGTAAAAAAAGGAAATAAAATCTCTCTTGTCTGAGCTAGAAGGGATACATACTGTGGCTTTAGTTATTAATTAAATGTTTTAAAACATTATTTATCAGTGTGCTTTTTCACTGTCAAAATGCCTTCAGGCTCCGCACAGCAAGTCCTCCACAGCTTTCAGGAGACAGCTGCCAAGAGTCCTCGCCCCATGTTCACAGCTAGATTTGTTCATTCTATTACAATACATAGTATGTTTCTTCTAGAGACTTCACTTTAATCTATGTAGCAAATCATAGAAAAATATAGAGATATTTCAGCGCAGGAGATAATGAAGAAATTGAGATTATTCAAACTAGAAAATGTTTGTCATTTCTCCAGAAAACAAAATATTCACATGCCTGTTAACTAAAAACTGGCTATAGAAAAGTGCATAGATGCCATTCCCTAACCTCTGTGCTCTCTTAGTGATTCAAGTTGACAATTACCCATACCCAGTAGAATTATGAAGACATGCATCAATATTAGCACGTGGGTGCAATCTCTCAGCTCTTCCATGAAGTCTGTATATATTCCAATAACTATTTTTGAGATATTGTTAGCTTCTCATGGTGTCAATACTTCCATTTAATTTACTCCTTTGTGTTGTCAGTGTACTGGTAAGCAAAAAAAAAATGTTGCACTGATCAGCTTATAAAATTGTACACTAATGTATTATTACTGGAGTTTAACAGACAGAGTGCATGTTAATCCCCATCACCCATGTGACCATATCAGCAAAGAGAAGAGAATCCACTCCTGCCCTCATGTCATTCCAACTAATAAGGAATTAAAGAACTGAATTAAACAATTTGCAACCTGTCAAAACTTAACAAGATCAAGCATTTAGAAAAAATGGAAAGTTCTGGGGAAAATTTATTATTATAACATTTTTAATAACTGAAAATTGGGAAAACAAAAGAAAATGAAGCACCTTTCTTGATAAGGCATTCTGGGCTGGGCACGTTCCATTCATAGGGACTTCCACTGAAGGTACACCATAGAAAGAGAAGATTCCTGTGAGCACATGACTTATGAAAACATTCTTATTCTCTCAGAGTCACATGATTAAAAATAAATAAATAAATAAAAACCCTGTAAAAACATTGGCTAGTATAAGAGCTAAGAAATGACTGGCCAAATAAAGGCTTCCCATGAATGATGCAAGTTGTAAAACAATGAAGAATGTGACTGAAAATATGAAGATATTCCATATTACAGTTGAGGAAAGTTGTGACTCTTGACTGTTCCATTTAAAAATGTTTTACATATGAAGCTCGGCCTAAGTAACTGAAGCTGGGCTCTAGGAAAGGGGCAGAGAAACAAAGGAGGCTCTGAAGAAATAGGAATCACCCAAGTCTCTTCTCTTAAGTAGTGTGGCCTGTGCCTACGTTAATTTCATATCCTGTCTGCCGTCTTCCTGAAGTTCAAATACTCAATTCGGAAATAAAATAGATTCCAAATGCCCCAACAGTCATAGAATGAAAACATTCTTCTCTGTGCTCATAGGTAACAATTAGCATAGTTAAGCATTTTTCAGGTTTCTTTCACATACGTAATGTGATTTTTTTTTTAAGATTTATTTTCTTGCTCTAGAGAAGGTGAGAGAAAGAGAGAAGGGGGAGGGCCCAGAGCAGTCTCCACAGTTGTGACATCATTGGCTGTGTCATAATTTCATTCCACACAGGTGGGTGTGGGGCTACATGGGGCAGGGACTGAAATGGGGTCCTCCTGCATGGGAGGTGAGCACCTTTGCTGCCACCCCAACTGTTATCAGTTGTGCTGAAGTTCAGCCTATGGGTTTGCCTGGACTAGGGTTGGGATTTGCTCCCCTGACCTTGTGGATGCTAGGCAAGTGCTCACCCTGTTGAGCTATTCCAGCATCCTCTCTAATGTGATTTTTTATATCTCTAACATAACAAAAATGCATATTATTAAGTACTGAGCATGTGACCAAGAAGACTGACACTTATAATTTTAAAAAAGAGTTCCTCATGTATTTATGTTATAAAAGAATGTCTACTTTTTACCCTCTGAGCCTAGTCAATCTAATCTTAGCTTTCCTTCTTTCCTCACTCACAAAATTTTCTTATTAGAAGAAAATGCTATTTCCGATAGGCCCTTGCAGTGGAATATATGGGTTCACAATGTGAAAGACCACATTAAAATATGTAGTTAAGTCTACTATTCTTAAAGGAAGATTCCCATGCAACTTGGTCTCTGTCAACAGGCCACAGAAAACAGCATAGTGATAGTGTTAATTAAGTTTAAAAATTCTCTTTCCATTTTAAGACTAATTAACATATAGCAGTTTTATCAAGTTTATTTAGAATTTATACTAGGGAATTAAGTTTCATGAACATTGCTACATAGCATAGGAAACCCCTCCCCTACAATTTCCCAAATGCAATACATGCATTTAATTAGCTGTGATCTAGTAAAAGGAACTTTGAATGCTTTCATTCCTATCACTTCTCTCCTATTCCATGTTATTGATGTCTAGCGTTTTAGTTCTATTTTGTTTTTAAATTCTCCCCAATTTAGTCATCATGCTGCAGAGTTTATCAGGATTGTTCCCAATGCTGTGTTGCGAATTTACTCTAAGGAAGTCAGGGTTGAAATAGAAAGTTACTGCAAAATTCCAGATCAGAGATGATGGTGTCATGAACCAGAATAAAAGCAATGGAGGTAGTCAAGTGTTCTTGCACATGAGATGTATTTACTAGGTAGGGCATATAGGTTGTAAGAATCATTAGTTCATCCTTGGTGAGAGGAAAAAAAGAGTATATTTGTACTCTGGTAGGTAACTCAATGTCATCAAGAGAGCTTATGCCCAATTCTTCTCATTGCTTTCATTTTCTTATTGAAATTCATCGGCTCAGGCAAAGGAAGAAGTTCAAAGACAGTTGAGATGGTAGGAAATTGCTCTCCAGAGAGTAAAAAGCAAGTGACTGGAGAAATATTATAGAATTTGATGGATACCACGTGGGGCCCATTTGACTTTAGTGGTCATAAATTTGATGTGAGACTAGTCAGCTGATAGAATTTTTGCCTAGCTGCTATCAGCTAGATATGCAGAAGTTGAAGAGTGAAAGAGATGATTCTAGTCATGATTGGGTATTGCTAAGAGTATACAATAAAGCAAGAGGATCATGAAAGATAAGGATATGGACAAAGGATTGAGTCTACACATCTACTATGGAACTCAGAATACATAGAGAAAGCTTAAGATCTAAAATAACTAAAAGGTAAATTGTAAAGATAAGGGGGTTGAGAGATAGTGTAAATATTGTAAGAGCAATGGATTATGGGTTCTAGATAAGGTTGAAGGATTATTGTAGCTGGGATGCCACAGGGAAAATATGAATTATAATCAAAGAATGAAATAATTAAAATTGAGATTATAGAGAAATTATACCTGTTTTTTTAAAGACTTATTTTTATTGTTTTTTTTTTTGACAGAGAGAGAGACAGAGAGAAACAGGAAAAGGGGGAGGGCCCAGGGCAGTCTCCATAGTTGACAGCATTAGTTTTTCCATAGAGTTTCACTCCACAGGTGGCCATGGGGCTGCACATGGCAGTAACTGAGCCAGGAGCCTCCCACATAGGCCCCAGCAAGAACTGAACTGGGGGCACACCCCAGCTCAGCATATGGGTCCGCCTGGGCCATAGCTGGTATTTGATCCTCAGTCTCTGGGGCTGCAAAGTGAGCACTTTTCCTACTGAGCCATCCCAGCTTTCCCTTACACCTATTTTTGATGACAAGCCTAAGAAAATATAAATGAGAAAATTCTTGAAGTAAGGTGGAAGACAATTCTATTGAAGAAGGTTATTTAGGAAGAGAGAAGCCAAGGCATTACAATAACATGTTCAAATACTTTCAGATCAAGAACTAAAAGCATAATAGTATTGGAGAGGGAGATAAAGACAGTGATATAGGAACTAAAATCTTCAGTAAGTAATAGGCAACAGCTATTGAGTGCTTACAATGAGCCAGACACTAATCTATACAAATATTGACTCTTTTAAGCCTCATACAACTCTTGAGCTACTATTATTATCATCATTTTTCAGACTCAGGAATTTAGTTGAAAACAACTTTAGTAATTCACTGAAAATCACACAGCTAATCAGCTGAACTCATATTTGATCTGAAGCTGTCTAGATCTCTAATTATATTCTTAACCACTCTGCTATGCTTTATGGAACAAGTGAGGAATGACTCATGTGTTGTGTTAGACTGCTAATGGGGTGGTAGCAAGTGAAGTATCTGATAATATGGGATATAAACTGAATATATTTAGGACTATGGGAAAAAATGATTGGTTTATGTCGGTGGAGAGCAAACAATCCTGACTGGTGTTTGACTCCTGCCTGAAAATTCAAAAGTGGGGAGAAAGGAGTAAAGGCGAGGTTACTAAATTGGTCAGAATGTTCTCTTAGTTTTACAGGGCAATTATGTGAAATGTTCCTTGTGTATCAAATGATGTCTACATGCTGTAAGGGAGCTGGTGTCAGGTTGACATATGGCATGCCCCATAGAGACACACCAAAAGTAGCTGAGTGAAGAGGCAGAGAAAGCAACGCTAGTCAATGCTATGCTGAGTGTCAGTCCACAGAGCTGGGGGTGGAGGTGAGTTCTCTGATTACTCCACAAAAGTAGTCCAGAAGTGAAAGAATAAGAAGTCCAAATGTGAGTTAGATACCGCCAGATGTTAGGCACATCAGAACTTTCCTGTCCCAGATCCTCTTACCTTTCATTCCTCCTTCACCATTCCTCCCAGGACACAGACACCACAGAATAGAAAGTGAGAAGCCAAACAATCCCTGCCCAGGATGTAGGCTTCCCCTAACTGTAGCAAGTTTGGGCTTCGAATGAAAACGGAAGTGTTGATTATTCCATTTGAATGCAAACTCTCATTTCTGAAGTAACTTAAAGTGATTCTAAAGTCATTACAAAAGGCACCATGGGGAGAAAAAACAACAAAGGTGCTACATGATTACCTCCTTTGAGTCCGGTTTTTCGCACAGGCATGTACTAACGACAGCAATCCCTCTGCTTTCAGTCCTGCCCCTTACCTTCCATCTCCATCCAGTTACCGGAGTGAAATTTAAAACAGAAAACACATCATGATGAACTTCAATTTGACACTGGCATCTCATCACACTTAGAATAAAGGTCTGTGGCCTATAAAGCCATACATTATCTCACCACTATCTATCCCTCTGATCTTGTCTCCTACCACTCCTCTCCTCCTTCCCTAGACCGTGCTAACTTTGTTCTCTGCATACGTAGGCATTTGCACTTGCTGTTTCCATCTGCCTGGAAGATTCTCTCCCAAGATCTCCATGTGTCCATACAGCTAGTCTTCCGTGTCATTTGGTTTCTGAAAGACTTCTTAGAATGGCTTTCTTTGATCATTCAGTCTAAAGAAACTGCACACTAGTTCTTCAATTCTTCCCTCATAGTACAACCACTATTTGAAATTAATTTATTTATTGTCCTATCCATTCATTTGTCTCTTGTCCACCCCCCTCCCCATCTCCCACTAGAATGCAAAACATCATGAAATATTTTTTTATCATGATCGCTATTGCATCCCCAGTACTGGAGCTTTGCCTAGCACAGAGTAAGTGCTTATAAATACCATGTAAAATTTTATATATTTTCATTTCAAATATGTTACATTATATTTAATAATATTTATAATGAAAAGTTCTATATTAAAACTGAAAACTTCCCGGAGGATCAATATAGAAGGCATGGAAACTAGTCTTTTAGTGAATAAGTATCTTGAGAAAATTGGCTAGAAATCAGACTTCTGAGGCAACGTTTTGACATAAGTTACATTAGTATATCAGTTAGAGTTCAATCAGAGAAGCAAAATGACTATGAACTATGGGACAAGAGATTTATTATAGCAATTAGACCTTCTATAATTGTGGGAGGATGGGGAAATGAATGTCTGAAAGGGAGAATTAAGAAATCAGGAGAGTCACAAACTATTCAGTCTGAGAAACCAGGCATGTCCAGACATCTAAGTGGAACTGAGTAGGAGAAGCTGATGAAGAAGTCTGGAAAATATCTGGTGACAGGACTGAGGTCCCTATTTGATAGTAGTAAGGACAGTAGTTGGCAAGAAAGCTGAATCTGGAGCAGAGGAAAGTTTAAAAGACAAGCTGGAACTGACCAGCATGTCTTCAGTCTATCATCACAACCAACCCACACAGCCCTCAGAGAGCACTGGATACTGTTTTCCATCTACTGCCTAAATGTCATGCAAGTACCATGTTTTTCCAACTCTAATTCAAAACCAGAAGGAAAAGAGATTCTAGAAAGCCTAGGTACAGCTTAGCCAAATGAACAATAGAATGACACCTCACAATTAGGCCTCATTTTATTTGTAACCAACAGAAACTCAATAAAGTAGCCACAGACAAGTAAACTTACTGTAAAGGGTATGTAGGTGTTTCTTGAAACACAATTGTAGGAATGGCTGGAAATCCAGAACTGGAAAGCCTTCTGACCTTCTCTAATCTGTTTCTCTGTATGTACCGTAGTCAGTCTTTCTACAAGAGCTCCTTCTACTATTTTCCTACGATGGTAAGCTTGGCCTGAATTGCCTCATACAGGAAAACCACATGAAAAGCCACTGATCTTTTTCTCCACCTTTCTTTCTTCCTCTCAATTGTAAATTTTCAGGGACGAATCTCTGATTTACCTAGGTTACCTAGATACCAATCTTTATCCCAAGCAACTCTGGTCCACCTACACTCAAGGGGAGTGGTTTATATAAGGACATAGGTCATTTAGGCACACCTTAGAATTATATAGCATTATAAAAAACCCCAGAAATTTTGAATATAAAAATATAGCCATTGAGGAGGAATAAAAATATACAATGATGGGATAAAATCTAGCCTGGACACAGGGGCAGACAGATGAAGAAAGAACAGGTAAAGTGAAGTTTTTATCCAGAATGTAGCATGAAGTAACAAAGATGAAAACAACAATAAAATGAAAGAACAGTTAAAGAGAGAGAGAATAGAGGAGTTCCAAAATGAGTGTTAGGGAGTTTTTAAGGGATGCGACACAAAATATGAAGCTTTAATAGGTGAGAATTTTTTCATATTGATAAAATAAGAAAATATTAATCCTTAAATTCAAAGTGTTATGGCAAGAAATAAATGAATAAAAATAAACCTATACCTAAATGCATCACTGTAAAATGTAAAAACATCAAGGATAGAGAAATAATCTCAAAAGCGATCAGATGAAAAAGATGGATTATGAACAAAAGAATGAGAATTAATCTGACAAAATATGCCTCATCAATAGCAATAGGTAACGAAGGCATACTGCTTAAGTGACAAAGAAAAATAACTATCAACTTCAAATTTTAAAGGAAGGTAATGAAAAACTTTTCAGACATTTAAAGACAAGAGGTTATGCTCCAGAATCACACTGAAAGCTACTAGATTGACATTTTCCCACCTTTTTCACACGATGGCATGTTTAGAACATCAAAATAATTGAATGTCACATGGGTAAACAAACAAGTTTAGCTGGGAACACTGATTACCTCACATCCACTGGGCCACCCTTAGGACTGGCAGATCAATACCACCCAGTGGGCACATCAATTTAGAACTATTAAAGTTACACATAATCAAAGAAAATTGTGCCCTGAAGAAAAAACGAGATACTAAAAAACAATGAATAGATAAATAAAAATACGCTTCAAAATGAAATGAACTATTGATTTTAAAATGAAATGTTTTATTAAGTATTTTTTAAAATTGTAAAACTATTGCTCTAGATAACAATAGCATTATGGATATATGTATGTATACACAGAGTGCTGGCTGAGATGTTCAAAGGGAAGTGAAAGTGTGTTAAGATCTTTGTGGTGTGTTTGAGAAGAAGACATATTGAACACATTTAGGCTTTGTTAGAAATACTTATATATAAATAATGTATGTAAAATCAATGAAGAAAAACTCCCCTACAATAGAAACTGAATATAAATCCTGAAAACCAGCAGAGAAAATAAAATTAATTTTGAAATTTATCAGCACTAAAGAAGAAAGAAAGGGAAGATATAAGGTAATAATACCAAGAAGAAATTACTAAATAAGAGAGTAGTAATAAGTCTATATATGTTAATATTTATAATAAGTGTGAATGCATTTTCAAAAACAGAATGTCTAAAATAGATGCATAACATCAAGACTGAGTTAAAATGACTTAGAATATCAAAAAAGGGATAAGTAGAGAAAAATAAATGTTTATTAATAATTTTAATATACAACAAAATATAATTTAAAGCCAAGAAAAGTCATAGCAATAAAAATGCATATAACACATAAGAAAAAAAGGAATCTTCCCAGAAGATTTAATTATCATGTCAGAAAAACATAGCTTCAAAATATCTACGCCAACACTGACAAGAACACACATATAAACTTAAGGCACTAATGTAAGAATCAGATGAATTAAGCAAGTTTAAAGAAAAGAACGACAATCCCACTAGTGAGCTATGTCTACATCACATATCACCTATGCCATGATGGAAATGAACACAGGATCATTTCGGTGGCATTCTTTACCCAAATGCATAACCTGAATTTAATCATAAGAATGTTAGAAAATTCTGAAGTGAAGGTCACTCTACAAAATAACTCATCATGACTCTCAAAAGTAACAAGCTATAGACTGAGATAAAATATTTATAAACCATATGTGTAACAAGTGACATATATAATAGAATATATAAAGAATTTTTGATAGTTAGCAATAAAAAAACAAACAGATCCCCCATGCACCCAAAATAGTCAAATAGTTGAATATACATTTCATCAAAGAAGAGATATGGATGGCAAACAAGACATTTTTAAAAGCTCAAAAATTATTAATCATTGAGAAAATGCAAGTTAAAACTAGAATGAGCAACCACAGTAGTCCAATTAGAATGTTTAAAATTAAAATAAAAAAACAAGAAAACAATGACAATATCCAGTGCTGACAAGGATGTGGAGTGGCTGAAATTCTCATTCACAACAGAATGAAAACAGCCACTCTGTAAACACTTTGGCAGATACTTACAAAGTAAAACTAAGACTTATCCTTGGTGTTTGCCTTGAGAAATGAAAACATGTTTACACAAATTCTGTTCAAGATGTTTGTAGCAGCTATTCATAAGAACCCCAAACTGGATACAACCTAAATGTCTTCCACTGGGTTAAGGGATAAACAAAGTGAAAAATCCATACAATGGAATGCTACTTGGCAATAAAAAGTACGAATTATTGATGCATGCAACAAATTGGTTGATTCTCAAAAACATTATGCTAAGTAGAAGAAATCAGACCCAAAGATTATATATGAATGATTCCATTTCTATGACTTTCTGGAAAAGGAAAATCTATACAAATAAGCCACATATAAGCAGTTTATGAGTGGGTGCAAAATTTGACTACATGGGTTCCACATGAAGGAATTCATTGGCTGATGTAACTGTTTTGTATTCTGATTGTGGTGGTGGTGATAAGCATGAAACTGTTCACAAAACTGTTTTGAAAAAGCTAATAATTTTACTTCATGTAAATTTAAAAATACATTTTATAAAAATTGCAGATGAACCAAAGACTTACATTTAAAAATCAATGTTAAACTTTTAGAAGAATAGGAAAATATCTTTATGACATTATGGTTTTGATGATTCAAAAATTCTAAACCATAAAAGTTATAAATTCAATTACACTAAAACATAAAACCCTTGTAAAACAAAAGATTAATTAACATAATCACTTCTTTAGGTATATCAATGTCAAATACATAACTATGATATATACCTAAAACTAATATAATATGTTAGATATACTTTTTTATAAAAATCTTTAAAAATTGATCATGAAAGGAGGAAATATATATTATATATATATATATATATATATGTATATTTACATATGTATATAGAATGCATAAATGCAAAGCCCTTATTCTGATACTACTTTGCCCTGTGCCTTACTACCAGCTGGACTAAAATTAGTTATTCTTGACTGCTTTTTCCAATTCCCATATATATGTTATAGATCAATTTGGCATCCAAGTAAAAATGAGTATTCTCTTGTCTTAAATAACAAACGACTCAAGGACTTTGACCATGATTATACATTTTAAGGAATATATTTCTTTGCACAAAAGAAGTTGAAGATTCCTGTCTGATAGAGCAAGTTCTAAAGAGTCAAACTAAATAAAATAACTCTTTGGGAGAAGTAGAGGACTCAACTTAAATTTGTCATCATACGCTTTTAAAGCTGTAGAATTTATGAGATTTATGAGTAGCAATGCCCTTAGTCAAACAGGGAAGAGCTGTCTGTACAGAGATAAAATGTGACTACATAATTTCTTAGTCTTTGAGGGGAGGGAATCTTGTCTTTACCACCAAACATATATGTATTTTTTCAAATGTCATATACATAATAAGACAAACAATATATATTTTTTAAAACTTAAGTTTCCCTTCATCTCTTCTACTAAATTTCATGATATTATCATGGCTGTTTTGGATTTGATCATTGGGAGAGAAGTTTTTACTGGCAAAGAAACACACAGTTTTAGAGCTAGGTCAATATTGCTTTGTTTAAGCTTAGTTTTAAATTTGAGCTCTTTCTGGAGAAAGATGAATTTATTTTATCTAAAATATGCATCTTATGTGCCAGAAAAGAAAGCAAAGGCAGCTAAAAAGTCAAAATGTATTGTTCCTGAGAAAAATTACATCTATGCACGTAGTTTGATAAGTATATGGATTCTACTACTCACATTCTTGAACAGATTACTTATTTTGAAATAACATTAGCTATTCATTAGGACTGGGCAGGAGAAAAAATAGAGACCTAAGCAGCAAAATGCTTTACATTTTATAAAGATGATCTTATTAATCCAGCAAGTTATCTGTTGGGTATGGTGAGACGTAAGTGATCTTGGCGATAGATAGAAGTCCACCTGCTTCCCTGCCCTATTATTTTATTTCTATGCATTACTGGGTATGTCTGTCTCCCCTGTTAATTTACATGCTTATTCCCATGTAGGGACTACATCATATTTATCTGTAACATCTGCAATAACACTTAGAAGAGTGATTTGCTGTATGTAATGTTTACAAATAATGTCATTTTTTAAATAAAAATATTTTAAACTTATTAAGTAAAAAACAAAATAAGACCAAAGTTGCTGTGATATTTAAAGCAGAATGGTATAAAATAAACTTTTCTGGTTAATTATTATCAGTATGTATATTTATGATATAAAAAGTTGAATTCAAGTATGATACCCAGTTAAAAATATTCCTGAAGCTACTTTCAGTCATAATTTTGGTTTACTTTGGGTGGGGCATAGATTTTTGCTGCTGGCTTTATACCATGTAAATCAATGGCAGTAAAAATACCATTTGAAAGGTATAGTTTGGCTCTTTGGGCTTTTAAAGATCTGAATATCCTGGATAATTTATTCAAAATAATTGTATAAAATGTTATCCAGTAGATACCAATTTTGCCTGTGTAAAAGCATATATTTAAAAAAACTAAATATTAAATTGTTAAATCACAGCTCAAAGTTTAAATCTTGCTTCTGCCACAAACTTGGAAGGATGCCTGTTATATGTTGATAACCATATCAGCTTATATTATGTGACAAATGTTTAAGATTATTGGAGTGGGAAATTTTAAGAGATGCTTTTCGTATAAATAAAAACAACCTAATTCTCGATGTTATTATGTATGTACATACAACATGTAGAATCGTGAAGAGGTTCAACAACCTCTTAGATGTTTATGAGAAAGAAAGTAGCTATCATTTCTTATAATTACATGTGCTATACACAATGTTGAACATTTTGTGTCAGTTTCCATTATCAATTGGAACTTTACACAATCCCCAGAAATAATAATTATTATATGCCATATTCTAGATATGAAAATTGGGATTGAAAGATATAACATACATAAGCTGAAGCCAAGAAGTAGATCAGAGACTTGACATTAAAAATTTTGTTATGAATCTTTCCAGGCAAAGGAAAATTTGATGGCTGTTTTCTTCTGAATTAACCAGAATGAAAAACAACAACAACAAAATATGAGAAAGGGAACTGACAGAAGACTAAACATTTTAGATGACATAATGCATGGCAATACAAGTAAAGGTTTCAGTTATAAATGCAGAAACCACATCAAATATAATAAGAGCACAGCATACTCCAGTATCCACTGAAATTGCTTGCATAGTTTCAGTTTTAACAAAGAGTGCTAACTACCAGAAGGCATCATGTAAAAAATATAACTTTTAATGTGAAGTTAAAATCAAAGTTAACCTCTTATTATTGATCATAACTATCAGGCAGATTAAAAATTTTTTTTTAATTTTTAGTTTGGTGTTGATAAATGAAGATAAATAGCATTTAAAATTTGTTCAGTGGTTTGAGTTCCTTACAGTGAAATAAACAAAAGTAACATTTCCTAACTTGTATTCATTGAAAACTTATTTTTTTGTATTTACTCCACCAGATATCTGATATCTAATGGCCATTTATATGTTCTTACTAGGTTGTTTTTTTTTTTCTTTTTTCTGGTGCCCTTTGCAGAGACTATAAATTGAAAAGAATATCCAGAAAGTAGAAATAAAGGAGGCACTTATGACGACAGTTTCCATTATTTTTAAACCCTAATAAACATATACCTTGTAAATATATTTTTCCATCATTTAATAGAAAAAATAATAATAAAAGGCATTTTCTATGCTTTTAACCATTTGTGACAATATAGCATACTAAAGATTTTTCTGTTACTTTCATTGACATTTAATTTAATGTAAAATTTTTATATATACTTTCCTCATACCACCATTTGCCCTATTTTCCTGATGAAAATGTTATTAAAGCGGGCAGCCTTTGATTCTACTGAGTAGAAATTTCCCAATACATGAGTTCACAATTATTTAAAGGCACAGGTCTTCAAGAGGATGTATTTCCTTATTTACTAGCCAACTGGCTAATTAATACATAAACTATAATATTCAGTAGACATTTATATGGAAAAGGGTTCTATTTTGAGCCTTAATGATTATCTGTTATGAATGGCCCTCAGTTTTCATTAGAAAAAGGTATTGTGGTCAATAGGAGATATCATTATAGGCTTGAGAAGAAGGAACCTCAGTAGGAGAAACTACCAATTTACATGCAGTTATTAAAAGATGAAAAGGAAAGTAAGGTGGGGCTTAGAGAATGCATGCATGCACAGCCCTCCAAAAAGATGAGATGGACAAAAGTCCTGGACCAAATGGCTTCACAGGTGAATTTTAACAAATATACAGGAAGAAGTAACACCTATTCTTTTCAAATTATTCCAAAAAGTTCAAGAGGAGGGAAGGTTCCAAAGCTCATTCTACAAGTCCACCGTTACCCTGATTTCAAAACCAGGCAAAGACACTAATATATACATATGCTAATATTCCTGATGAACATAGATGCAAAAATCATCAACAAAATATTAGAAAACTGAATTCAGCAATACATTAAAAAGATCATATGCAATGATGAACATTGATTTTATTCCTGGGATGCAAGGTTGGCTCAATATCCACAAATAAATTAATGTGATACACCACATAAACAAAATAAAATTAAAAAATCAATGATCGTATCAAGAGAAACAGAAAAAGAATTTTACAAAAACCAGCGCCCATTTATGATAAAAGCCCTTAGCAAAGTAAACATACTTCAACATAATAAAGTCTATATATGACAAACCCACAGCTGCTATTCAAAGGGTACAAGCTAAAAGCATTCTCTATAAGACCAGGAAGAAAAAAAAAGATGACTAATTTCACCATTTTTATTCAACATAGTACTGGAAGTCTTAACCACAGCTTCAGACAAGAAAAGGAAACAAAACACATATAAACCAGAAAAGAAGTAAAATTGTCATTATTTGCAGATGACATGATACTATATATCGATAACACTAAAGATTCTACCAAAAAACTATTAAAACTGATAAATGAATTTTGTGAAGTAGCAGGATAAAAAATTAATATTCAGAAATTGGTTGCATTTTTATATACCAATAATGTAAGAAAATGACATTGAGAAAATAATTCCATCAAAAATAAATAAATAAATAAATAAATAAATAAATAAATAAAATACTTAGGAAATAAGAGACCTATACTCAGGAAATTGTAAGACATTGAAGAAAGAAATTGAAGAAGATACAAATAAATAGAAGCATATACCGTGCTCATGAATAGGAAAAATTAACATCATTATAATGTTCATGCTATCCAAAGCAATCTATAGGTTCAGTGCAATTCCTATCAAATACCAGTGGCATTTTTTTACACAATTTGAACAAATTATCCTAAAATTTATATGGAACCATATAAAACCCTGAATAGCCACAGCAATCTTGAAAAAGGAAAGCAAAATTGAATGTATCACACTACTTGATATCAAACTATACTATAAGACTATAGTAATCAAAACAGCATGCTACTAGACTAAAAATGGACACATAGATCAATGGAACAAAATAGAGAGCAGAAATAAACCCATACCTCTCTAGTCATTTAATCTATGATGAAGGGGCTAAAATATACAATGAGGGTAAAGACAGTCTATTCAATAAATTGTGTTGGGAAAACTGCACAGACACATGAAAAAAAAATTAAACTGGACCACCTTCTTATGCTCTATACAAGAATAAACTCCAAATGGATGAAAGACTAAATTTAAGATCTGAAACTATAAAATTCCTAGAAGAAAACAGAAAATAATCTCTAACATTATTCTTAGTGATTTTTTTTTTCTGACATATCTCCCAGGGCAAGGGAAACAAAAGAAAAAATAAACAAATGGGACTATATCAAACTACAAAGGTTTTGCACAGCAAAAGAAACCATCAACAAAACAAAAAGATAGCCTACTGAATGGGAGAAGATATTCACCAATGACACATCTGATAAGGGGTTAATATCTGAAATTTATAAAGAATTCATACAACTCAACACAAAAAAGACAAACAACCCAATTATAGGATGGGCAGAGTAGCTGAATAGACATTTCTCCAAAGAGGGCATACACTTGGCCAACAGTCATACGAAAAGATACTCCAGATCACCAATTATGAAGGAAATGCAAATAAAAACCACAGTGAGATATCACTTCACACCTGTCAGAATGGCTATCATCATTAAATTAACAAAAATCATGTGTTAATAAGAATGTAGACAAAAGGGAACCCTTGTGCACAGTTCATAGAATTGAAAATTGGTATAGCCACTATTTAAAACAGTTTGGAGATTCCTCAGAAAAGTAAAAATAGAACTACTTTATGGCTCTCCAATTCCACTCCTAGATATTTATCTGAAGAAATCCAAAACACTAATTTGAAAAGATAGATGCACCCCTATGTTCACTGCAGGACTATTCATAATAGCCAAGATACAAAAACAAGCTAAGTACCCATGAAAAGATGACTGGATAAAAATGTGGTATATATACACAATGAAATATTACTTGGCCATAAAAAAGAATGAAATCTTGCAGTTTGCAAAAACATGGATGGACCTAAAGAGTATCAAGCTAAGTGAAATAAGTCAGACAAAGGCAAATGCCATATGATTTTATTTGTATGTGGAATCTAAAAAACAAAATAAAAACAAACAAAACAGCCTCATAGATATACATAGAACAAACTGATGGTTGCCATTGGGAGGGAGGTTCCAGGGCTGGAAAAAAACCTGAAGGGATTAAGTAGAAATTGATAGGAACAAAATAGTCATAGAGATGTAAAGTACAGTCAATAATATTATCATAACTATGTATAGTGCCAGGTGCATACAAAACTAATCAAGGGTATTACTTCATATATTATATAAATGTCTAATAATGTTGTACACCTAAAACTAATATAAAAATAATAATGAATGTCAACTGTAATTAAAAAATTAAAATTAAAAAAATATTTTGAGAAAAGTTGGGAGTGCCCATATTGTTTTTCACAATAAAATATGTATAAATTAAAATTTGGTATCACAAATTGTTGGTCATGAAGACGCTGGATGGCTCAGCAGGTTGAGCACTTGTCTTGCGGCACAGGGATCCGGGGACGGTATCCCAGCCCCGGCCTGTGCAGACCCATGTGGTGAACTGGAGTGTGCCCCCAGTTTGGTTCTCAGTGGGGCAAGCTTCCCATTGAGGCTCCCAGCCCAGTTTCTGCCCTGCACAGCCCCAACCCCCTGGCCCAGTTCCTGCCCTGCACAGCCCCACACCCACCTGTGGAGTAAAAGTATATGGAAAACTAATGCTGTCAACTATGGAGACTACTCTGGGCCCTCCCCCTTCTCTCTGTCTCTTTCTCTGTCAAAAAAAAAAAAAAAAGTAAATCTTAAAAAAAAAGTTTTGGTCCTCCAAAAATAATAAAACTAGATTTTATATAATAGGAATACCTTGACTCTGCAATATAAGGTGATTCTAAATTACGCTTCGCCTGTAACGTATATGTATGTGGTGAATGATAATGAATATCAAAGGTGGTGAAGCATAACTATGATGTGGTGAAGTGTTGCCAAGTTTTTTGGTTTCTTTTAAATTTTCAATTAGTGTCTGGAGAGCTTTCACTACAATGTCATCAGCTACAGACCTGTGTAAAGTCATTTTCACTGCTGACGAAACTAGAAATATATTGTGTTTTTCCAA
Organism: Craseonycteris thonglongyai; assembly: GCA_004027555.1. Classification (NCBI taxonomy): domain Eukaryota; kingdom Metazoa; phylum Chordata; class Mammalia; order Chiroptera; family Craseonycteridae; genus Craseonycteris; species Craseonycteris thonglongyai. The sequence goes on from PVKE010011034.1 coordinate 39,388, forward strand.
GACTTATAGAAAGTGAGAAATGTAATGTTGCCTGCAGACTTTTTCAGGACGGTAACTGACATTTAAAAAAATTCACTTTTGTTCCATTGACTTTGCATTAACTCTTATAGAGCATTACGGTTGCTCAGTAGCAAGGTGGTACTTAATAAGAGAAAATATATTTTTCTATCTGAAGATCAAAATTTTTATAGTGTTATTATATTTTGATTTTGCTAATGTTATTGATACCTTAAATTAATAGCTTGCCTCTGATGTGGAAACAATATGAGGAGTTGGTATCCAATAGGTCAAAAAGAATTTCTTTCATTTGAGAGAAAGCTAGAGTCTCATGTATGTCTCACTATAGTTCAATGCTTGCCTAGGTTGTTAAATACTGGTGATTCCCAGGTGTTCCAGACCACAAACTAGATTTACAGAAAGAAAATAAAGGTGAAATGTCTCTTACTAACTAAAGAAATAATGACATAGATATGCATATACCAATATTTCCCCTTAATACAATCACATTAATCAAATATATGAAAAATGAGAAAATGAGAGCATTAAAACTGTTTTCCATAGTGGCCGCACCAATTATTTGGAGAAAAAAATCCAATAATTTGACAAAACTTTTCATCTTAATTTTATTTCAGGAATTATTTTTTAATTAGCAAACTGTAGTAAGGTATTGGGCTTTATTTCTTTGTTTAAATATCTGAATTCTACCTTATAACCCCATTTTAATCTCCATTCTGTTTGCTAACTTACTTATCTGAATGCTGAACACCTAAACATTTGTTATTCTTAAAGAATAAAATAGCCCCAGAGGGAAAACATACCCATGCGTAAAGCAAAAAGAACCACATCAAATACAATGCACACCTCAGAATCCAAAGCCCCTCCAGAAGATCAGGGGCAGTCTTTAGTAAAGGACCTTGCACACTTGGAATCAAATCTAAGTAAAACATAATTCAGGGCTGCAATACTCAAGACACTCAGAGAGCTCACTCAATGCTGGCACAGTACCCAGACACAGTTAAATGACCTCAACAAGAAATTTTCTGAGCAAAATGAATACTTTACCAATAAAATTGAGAAGTTAGAGCAGAACCAAAGGGAACTCCTTGAAATGAAAGGCTTCATGAGAGAGCTGAAAAAAGAACTGACCAGCATAAGCAACAGGGCTGACCAGCTAGAAGAAAGAATGAGTGAAATCAAAGATAGAAACATGGAAATGTCACAGAGGGAAGAAGAAAGGGAAATGAGAATCAAGAGAAATAAAAGAGCCCTACAATAACTCTCTGACTCCATCATAAAGAGCAATATTAGAATAATAGGGGTACCAGAAGGAAGCGAGATGAAATCTTCTCAGAGTCTACTAAAACAAATAGTGGATGAGAATTTTTCTAACCTCTGGAAAGAACGACAATCCCGAATTCAAGAGGCTCCTGTTTAGGAGCCCTAACTACCTAGACCCTAGCAGATCTTCTCCAAGGCACATTGTTCTGAAGATGACAAAAACCAAAGACAAAGAAAGAATCCTCAAGCATGCCAGGGAAAAACAAAATATAACTTTCAAAGGAAAACCTATCAGGCTGTCACCAGACTTCTCAGCAGAAACTCTGCAAGCCAGGAGGGAGTGGAGCCCAATCTTCAAAATATTAAAAGAGAGAAATTTCCAGCCAAGAATTAACTATCCAGCAAAATTAACCTTTAGATATGAAGGAGGAATTAAGGCCTTTTCAGATATACAGAAGC
>PVKE010011035.1:0-31743 GCA_004027555.1 Craseonycteris thonglongyai
AATAAATTAAAAAAAAAAAAAAAAAGAAGAGGCTGGAATGGATTAGAGATATCTGTTTCTGTCCCTCCACCAAAAATACTTCGAAACTGGTCCTCCCACTAAATAGTCTTTTAATCCTCACCTTTTTCTTAGCCCAAAATTATTGTAGCCCCATTCATACAACCTGTTTATTTTGAGAATGCAGTGCTTTACTAAGTGCTGATCACTATACTTCCCATTGGAAAGATGGAAAGAAAAACAATGGCTCCTTCCCTCAGGGAGCATGTTGGCCTGGAGTAGAGGTGAGAGTGGGGGTTGCTGGGGGGATCTGGACTTGTTTCGTAGTGCATTAAGTCAAGTGCATTAAGTCAAGTGCCGTGACTAAAGGTTTACAATGCAATGTGAGAGTCTAGAGAAGAGATTCCCTGTAGACATTTTTTTTTTGAATACTGGAAACAACAGTGGCCTTTGTTACATCTAGAACTTATCAATTTACTTTCCTACCATGTTGGAAATCCCCAGGTGCACCCTCAGATTGTATAAATCTCTAGGAGGACTCCAGGACTCAACACAGAGTCATGTTCGGGGCTAGGAATTATTATCATGAAATTTACAAAGCTAAATCAGCAAAGAGAAAAGGCACATGGGGCAAAATCTGTAGAAAACCAGGCACGAGCTTCCAAGGGTCCTCTCCTGTGGTGTCACATAGGATGTGTCAGTTCCTCCAGCAATTGTTTGTGACATGTGTGAGACGTCTACCACGAGAGCTCATTAGAGGCTTGAAGGTCTGTATTGAGGACTAGTTATGTAGGCACCCACTTCCTAGCAAGTATGAACATTGTAGACTCCCAGAAGGAAAATAGGTATTTACCGTAAGTCACGTTGTTTGTATAAGTGGTTTGAGTACAATGAGCCGCTCTCATCAGTTCTGGCAATGGTGAAAATCCTCCCCAAATCCAACTCCCCAGATGCCAGCCAATAGCCACCTTTCCAAGCAGGTTTTTTTTTTTAATGGATAGCCATCTATTTTAACTTGTTTCTGTACACCTACCCATTTATTTGTTTATACATGTATTTATATATGTAGAAAGAGGAGTGGTTTTTGGATTTGTATTCTAGTTTAAACCCTGTTAAACAATACTAGATTTTCCTATGTGAATGATAATAACATTAATATAATATCTATTTTCAGTGATGTGCTGTAGCCAGTTGGTTCCTGCTTACAAGAGCCTACTGTTAAATTACCAGAAATTTTGTGAGTTCCACATTGGTAGTTTGAAATCACCTATGGTAGAAATTGTCAAATGTTACAAACCAGGTCTTCCCCCACTTCTCTGGAGAGCTAGTTAATTAAACATTTACAAACACATCATTATCTATTTTTATGTTCCAAGGGAAAGAGGAAGAGAGTAAAAAGAAATTTTCACAGTTACTCACTTTTATATATTCATTCATTTCACAAATGTGAAATGTAGAAAAATATAGACAAGTTTACTGCCCTTGAGAAGCTTACTATCTAGTGGGGGAAACAGATAATATATACCAACTTAGCAGGCAAAATTATTCTCACATTAATGTATATTTTACCTCACTCCCACACAAGACTCAAAAGAAAGAGAAGTATTTTTCCTTCTACGCCAAGAAACTTTATCTATGTTCAGACTCCTGAGTTTTTAATACATGTGGTGATGCAAGGTTTTCTGAAGACAGCCTTCCTCCCTGCAGATAATAAAGGATTGGACTTTTGGCAGGAGATAAGGGACAAATTAGAGAAGCTGGTGCTAGCAGTGGGGACACAGAATTGACTTTCCCACAGGAAAAGGGGATGGTTTTCTGATCTGAGGGAGAGCCATGTACTTAGGTTGGTGGGGGGTTAGCAAAGAGGCCGTCAGCTATGACATGTACTAAGAATGGTCCACCCCTCTCCTGCTATCCTGTGAAACATTTTGTATGTACAAAACATTTTGTATGTACAAAATGTTTTTAGGAGTTACAGAGGCTCTGAAGGAAAGACACACAGAAGTCAAGGGGGTAAAACTAGGAGGGGCAGCCTTCCAAGCCAAACTAAAGGTCTTTGTGCTTCCAGGTGGCAAGGAGCAAAAAGTATCATTTGCAGAACCTTATAATGCTGCAGATACTGTTTTAATCATTTTACATGCTTTAACACTTCTAAACTACACAACAGCCCTATGAGGTAGGTGGGAACCATTTTATGAAAGAGAAAACTAAGACACAGGGAGTCTAAGCCACACTGTCCCATAGCTAGAAAGTGCCAGTTTTACATTGGGTTGGCCCCAGAAGCCACTGGAAGAACTAAAAAAATCACCACAATTTTTGGTTACAGATATTAGAATTTCTTTTGTTTAAAAATTTTTGTTTGACTTTTTCTTCTAGCTTTATTATAATATAATTGGCATAAAACATTGTGTAAGTTTACAGTGTACAATATAATAATTTGAATATATATAAATACATATATATTTACCATAATAAGATTAGTTAACATCTATCACCTCAAATAGTTACAATTTTTTTCTTGTGATGAGAATTTTTAAGGTCTACCCTCTTAGCAGATACAATATATTATTTCTAACTATAGTTTCCATGCTGAATGTTATATCCCTGTAACTTACTTATAACTAGAAATTTGTACTCTTTGACAACTTTTACCCATTTCCCCCATACCTCCCCCCCCTCAAAGTACATCCATGTTGCAAATGACAAAAGTTTCTTATGACTGAATAACATTCCATTTTGTGAATGTGTGTGTATGTACACATGTGTATGTATATATTACATTTTCTTTTTATCTACTCATCCATTGATGAGCACTTAGGTTGTTTCTATGTATTGGCTATTGCAAATACTGCAATAAGTATAAGGGCACAGATATCTCTGTGAGAGTGATTTCATTTCCTTCAGTTATCTATACCCAAAAGGAAATGTTAGATCATATGGTACCGGTAGTTCTATTTTTAATTTTTTGAGCAACCTCCATACTGTTTTCATGGTGGCTGAACCAATTTACATTCCCACCAAGAGTACAAGTGTTCTCTCTTCTCCATATCCTTACCAGTACTTGTTATCTCTTGCCTTTTTTGATAATAGCCATTATAACAGCTGTGAGGTGATACCTCATTTGTGGTTTTGATTTGTATTTCCCTGATGCTTAGTGATGTTGAAAACCTTTTTATATACCTATCGGTCATCTGTGTATGTTCTTTGGAAAATGTCTCTACAGTTCTTTTGCCTGCTTTTATGTGGATTATTTAGGGTTTGTTTTTGTTTTTTGTTGTGTTTTGCTATTGAATTGTATAAATTTCTTATCTACTTTGGGTATTAACCCCTTATCAAATATGTGGTTTGCAAATATTGCATCCCATTCCATAGGTTGCCTTTTTATTTTATTGATCATTTCTTGTGCTGTGCAGAAGTTTTTTAATTTGATGTAGGCCTACTTGTTTATTGTTGCTTTTTGTTGCTTTTGCTTAGAATGTCATATCCATAAAATTATTGCCAAGGTCAATGTCAAAAGCATCTTCCCTACATTTTCTTCTAGAAATTTTATGGCTTCAGGTCTTACATTTAAGTTTTCATCCATTCGAGTAAACTTTGTGAGTGGTATGAGACAGACTTTAACTTCATTCTTTTGCATGTGAATATCCAGTTATTCCAGCACAGATATTAGGCTTTCTTAAAAAAGGGCATTCATTATAATGGTCAATATATAGCAAGTGTGATAAAAAAAATATATATGTTTTGAGTCATTGTGAAGTTGACCTTTCTCTGAAGGGTGTTTATAAGTCTTGCTCTTGGGAATCTCATTGTCCCTCTGGGTTTCATTTTTGCCTTGCTCACTACTTCCCTGAGTCTATTGCATGACCAAAACAGAAAGGTATGGTTGTAAGCCAGTATACTCATGCAGAATGCTATTTTGAAGAAAGTTCAGCTTCACTTACAATAACTGCATTTGTGTTACTGCAAAATTTTCTGCCTGTGCTTTATTCCCTTGTACACAGTTTTTTGTTTGTTTGTTTTTTTCCCCCCCAGAGAATCTCACTTCTGTCTGGGATCTGGAGAGACAGATCATAAATTCAGAAACATGCTTTCAGAATGTGTCCTTTAAGAAAACCGCTCCTTGAAAGCTGAGTTTTCTAAAAACTCCTTAACATTTCTTGCTTGAATTAGTTCAATGCAAATAAAACGTTCAACTGAGTATAGCAGCAAGAATACAAATAGAGGATAGTTGCCTGAAAAATAGCCAAAAATAATTCAGAGAAGTGTATTACTGTCATACCTGTTCTTTATCTCCCTTGTTGCTTTCTTCTCATCTTTTGGCCAAATGAATTACTACATGGAGCATTGTCCTTTCAAGTTTGTTTTTGTTTGCCAAAATATTTTCCTGGAATCATTTTCCCTCTGATTCTATACCCTACTAATATAAATCTCATATCAGTGAGCAGATATTACCCCTCTTAAACTGAAATTCACTATTTTAGCTCCCACTTTCCAAAGCCAGCATGCTTTGAACATTCCTCTTCACCTAATATGGGTCCCCATCAGATAACTATTAAATGAATAGAGGCTGCAGGTCATAAGGAATGCTAACAATGCAGATAAAGTCCTGATAACTGGCAGCTGTGAATTAATTCAGCCAGATCACAGTCCAGGAGGGTAGCTGTCAAAGAGGGCAGAGGGTGCTGGGGAGACTTGGCTTAGTGCCTGTAACTTACAGTACCTTCCCTTAGCTAGGCCAAGTAGCCCGGCATTTTCTATCTAAAGTCATCACAGGAATGAGACAAATTCCATTGTCCTATCTGGCTCCTGCTCACCATGGCAAATTAACTCTGTGACTGTTGGAATAAGAAATAGGCATGTATTTTCAACTAAAAAGAATGAATTAGAAAGGCTGACTATGAGGAGCCACTGACCCAGCTAGGCATTGAGAATAGGGTCCATTGACCTCTTATGCCATTCCATTTACTGGTCTCAGACTCAGAATCTTATAGCCCACTAAGTCTGATAATTAGGCTGGCCAGACATCCAGTTTTAAATGGCCTAGAAAACAGTGGTACTGTCCCATTTCGAATGATACGTATAGTCAGCCTACTGACACCTTGCATTTAGCCCAGTGAAACTAGGCTTGATCACATGTACCACTTGAAATGGGACAGTACTGTTGTTTTCTGTCCTGTTTAAAACAGTATGTCTGGTCGGCTTACTGGTAAATCAAGAGGCAGAGCACCTTTTGCCTAAATATTTCAAAACAATTACAGCCTATTTATGGCCTATTTCTAGGTTGGCAAGAGGACCCACAAGAGCCTCGGGGAATTTGAGTTCTCATCTTATCCTTCTGCTTCCCCTCTGATCTCTCTGAAAAGCCATTTTATTGAAATTTACCTTTCCCATCAGTAAGAACCCATTATTTTGAGGCTTGAGCCTGGAAGCTAACCTCTGCTCAATTTGAGCACCTTGTGTTCTCCATTAGCAATTTTAGGCAGAACACTTAGTGTATTCTTGAGTCTGACCAGTAGATGGAAACATTTTTGACTGTGTGACACCTCTAGTTTCCCACTCCTAGAAAAGAAGAATCTTTGATTTCCAGGAAAAACTGAGAAGCTGAGTTGCCAGACCCATTGCTTGAGATAGTATCTTATTTGTGTATAGAACGTCTTTCCAAATAAAAAGAAATGTGGATATATTGAGATAATTAGGAACATAGAAATGAACAAATAATCAGAATTTACTTTCAGTAACCTCCACTACCTGATTCTTAATTCCCTCACACTCTTTTAATTAAGCAATGTAAAATGAAGGCCATAATTTATAACTATTTATGGTTTAGAATCAATACAGTTCTCCATAAATCCCAAAGTGATTTGTATGCACTCTATCTTTAACCAGAAGCCAGTGAGAAATAGGGCTAGATTCTAAAGCAAGCTATCATTCCACTGAGTCCTTCTGATATCTCCTTTACCCATGTTTCTTGAGATTGGCAGATTTTAATTTAAAAACCACAGGATATTTTTGGACAGAAATGTCAAGATTATAGGTTATTACTAATCATTGGCAGTGACTCAAATATGAGGTAATTAAGTGTCTTGACATAGTTGATAATTGGACTGATATTGAAACTGAAATATAATCTCTTTCTTACTCTTTACCTCCTGAATCTAAAACTCAAGGCATGTGCAAATAAAGCCTTGAATGATTTTTTCTGGCACCCATACTTTGAATCATACCAGAAGGAAGACTGGCAGCTCTTGATGGTATTATGTGTCTTACACTAGGACATTCTCCAGCAAAAGCTCCAGTGTTCTTTGCTAGATGAAGGTATTCCAGGGACATCTTGGGACTTCTACATAAGGAACAACTTAAAAACTGTGCTGATATACTCACATAAATAGGTTATTTTCAGAATACTGACATACATATATAATCTTAATATATAATTTATGTAGATTATATATATGTATTTATATAAACATACCCAGAATGACAGACTACACAACTACTCAAGAGAGCATGTATTAGGCAAGTATAAACTTATTCATTTAACCCTGTGATACCTGAGTTGATCCCAGGTAACTGCCCTGACCTTGAAATAGAAAAATTATATGTCAAATAAGAGAAAGGACAGTACTCTTTCTGTCCTGCCACTGATTTTTCTACCCCACTTTCCAGTGATCTCAATGTTTTGAGAGACAAGCTTTTTGGAAGAGTTATCTAATTTTCTCTTTTCTTGCTTCCCACTTCTCTAACCTATAAAAATCTAGCTTCTTTCCTTCTACACTTTGACTTTTCTTTCATAAAGGTGACCAGTGACCTAGTCATCTTGGTACCTAATATAAACTTTTCAGTGATTTGTTTCACCTCCTGTAAACACTGAAGTGCATTGAACATTATTTCTTTTTAGTCAAAACCATCTCCTGCGCTGGCTTCTGCAGCACACACTCTCCGAGTCCTCCCCCGTGCCTGGTCCTATATCTCAGAAATTGATCTTGGGCTTTCTACTCTTCTCACTTTACATTCGCACCCCAGGCAACTCCATCCACTTTTGTAGATCCACTTACCACCAGTATGCAGATTTCACATCTATACTTATACTGCAAACCCACATATCACCCATATGTAGATATGTAGGTAAAAATACGTTGCACAGTGCTTTTCAGATTATGAGTCACAAATCATTAGTAGGTTTTAAATCATTTGAGTGACAAGAGACCTGCACTTTAAACATGAAATATGGAACAGAATAGAGAAGAGTGCTTCAAACATAGGTAATAATTATTATTTCATAAAATATTTCTTCATTTTATGGAAGCATGGGATTGTGAAATGAAGCATATTTCTTTCTCTTGGTCGTGTTCAAACACTGGAAAAACACTGGTTCACTGGATGTTCCCACATAGATGTTTCAAAGGTAATTCGTGGAACACATTTTAAAAAATGAATTCTGGCATTGCGGTGATAGAAGGAGTAGAGTACTGACTCTGGGTGGTAAACACATAATGCAACACATAGACAAGACACTATAGAATTCTACACCTGGAACCTATGTAATTTTTACTAACCAATGTCACCCAAATAAATTTAACAACAAAAATAAAAAATCATAAACATAAAAAAAAAATTTCATTTTTAATTCCAAACCCATTTCTAAAGCAGAAAGCCCCATTTGTTAGTTTACTGGTTCAGTTACTTAAGTCAGAATGTGCAGGTTCCCTTAAATTCAGCTTCTCCTTCACACTCCACAAATCATGAACAGATACTACAAATCTGGCTTCCTAATATGTTTACAGTTTAACACGTCTCTCTCTTTCCGTGACCACCAGACCACCACACTATTTTTCAAGAACTATTGCAATTGCCTCTAAATAGATAAATGCATCAGTTAATGAGTGATGAATATATTCAGACAGTAAGAGGTAAATTTATAAAATGATTAACTTTTGTAAGCAAACTACCTTAAAAAGTAAATCAAATTAATTTAAAAGGTTGAGATAAATTCACAGATGGTATATCTAGAGCAAACTGCTGAGGGATTTGGGCAACACATTCAATATTTTAAGACTGGTATCAACTAACACTAACCCCTGGATTTTATTGTCAGGGAAATACAAAATAAATGAATGACCATTTGGACTAGGGAGTGGACCTGAAGTGTTTTTTCTTAAGTTTATATGAAGATAAGAATCCATAGTTACCCAAATCTTGATCATCTGTAGCAGCCATAAGAACTGCTACCTAAAAGGTTGCCAAGGATTTGGGAAAATGCAATATGTTAGTCCCGACTGTTTTAGCAGCACCTGAAATTCATGGTTTCCTCTCTTCAAGGGCTACTTTCTTAGGCTAAGTCTTATATAAAGAATACCAAATATTTATCCAAGCATATACAATATATTTACTCCTACTGTCAAACTGACCTTATAGACCTAAACCACAAAGTAAACAAAATGATGTCTAATAAATACATAGGCTTCCAGGTGATTTCTTCATTAAGGCTGCAGGTTCCTTCATTTCTGTTAATAATAATTTTTATAGAATTATGGAATAGAGAAAAATCTGCATCTTTTTTCCTCGAGGTTATTCAAGACCAGGGGTCTCCAAACTTTTCAGCCCGCGGGTCGCATTAACTATCAAACAGCAGTTTGGGGGCCGACTACACATTCGAGGTCCAAATAAAAAAGAATCAAAACATAGATGTTGTTTTTAATTATTTATTTAATATTATTTTATTCAGATAAAAAGGTCTCCACGGGCCGGATGAGAGGGCCTCGCGGGCCGCATCTGGCCATGCTACTGACTCTTTTTGAGGCACTTTTTTTGGAGCTGATGGGATCCTTGGCTGTTATCAGGATTGGAGACACTGCCCTTCTCTTTCTGGGTATGGCACTCCTTCCAGTGCCTTTCCAACTGCAGGACAAACAGAAAGGCTTTGTGAACAGGAAGTGGAACTGGAGCTACAAAAGCACGAAGCCTGTGGAGGCAGGCGTCGTGGGCTCCGGATGTCTGCAGAAAAAGTTGCAAAGGAGCCAATGTGTGAAGAATTGGGAGGCGTTCTAAAGCCCTCTCAAGACATCAAAAGCCAAGTATCATAAGAGAAATAAAGAAATAAAAGCTGCCATTTTTATAGCCTTTTGAGTATTACTACCAATTTCACTAAACCTGAAACTATTTCATTGGATTAATGTTACTCATAACTATAAAAGTAAGGAAGACATGTTTTGAAAGAGAAAAATAAAACCTCTTGAAGAAGGAAATCTTTGACAATGAATACTTCAGCATTTCATCAAGCTATTTGATAATGTCTTTTGCCTGACTAGTAAGTCCAGGGAACCTCCAGACAGTCACCTGCGAAGCTCATCTCTGATTATGAATGTTTCTGCATCACACCTGAAGGACAGACAGGACAGGCAAATTACCCAGGAAAGCAGAAGTGTGTTTCTTCCTGAGACTTGTAAAAGGTTAAGATGAATCCAGAGGTGGAGATTAAAAAGTGATCCTGATCAGGACTTAGAAGGCTAATGTATCTACAAAGATTTTGGACAGGTATCTTCAGATGACAGAGCTTTCAAAATGTGTGGTGTCTGCCACATACTGTCAGCTCTTTCAAAACCTCCTAAAATGTCTGTCACTTTTCTCCTTAAGCAAAATATTTAAAGATTCACGTTCCCATTCAGAGGCTTTTAAAAAGACTTGTGGTTAATAATATGAAGCTGCACAGCTCAATATGATACCCTTGCTATGTGTGGCTATTTAAAATTAAGTTCACTAAAATTAATAAAAGTTAAAGATTATATTCTTTAGTTGCATCAGCCACATTTAAAGTGATCTATGGCCTTGTGTGACTAATAGCTACCATATCGCACAGCACGGATATAAAACGTATTCAGCACAACAGAAAGCTCTGTTGAACTGACCTAACGCAGCTTATCTTAGTGCACTCTGCGGGTCACTAGCTCCAGGCTCATTATCAAAGGTAATATTCAGGGAGTTCGGAGTTAAGGTTTTTTCCCTGTGTTTTTTGTTTGTTTGCTTGTTTGGTTTTTGTTTTTTACTGTCAGTCTCTAAGAGGAGACTCTGGTTAGGAGTTTCCCAAACCAAGTTAGACGTAGCACTTTTTTTCAGAGAAACTCCCGGGGCAGTGTTCCGTGGAGTAAACTTTGGGAAATGTGGATCAGTAGAGTAGGTATCTTGGCATCATGGACTATGCCTTACTCCTCTCTCCTCCTTCCATGTCCAGAAAAATGTCTCATACATAGTAGGTATGCAGTGTTGGCTTAACTGAGTCAGTTACTAAGGCCAGGTGAAAAAGAAAGTGGTGAACAGATACAAGATGAGAACCAAGCAGTTGCATTCTCCATTAGGGCTACCAAACAAGGTAAAACCACTGATCTTCTATGCCAAAGTAACACAACTTTTTAATTTCTACATTTAGACTCATCTCTCTGACATATACCATTAAATTATTATGTTTTGTTTTGTTCTGCGAAAGCAGGAAACATTCCCAATCGTATGTTTTCCTGAATTATTTAATTTGCTGAATTAAGTTTGTTGGAATTTTGTTTAAAACGCCAATCTCTCTAACAGAACTGAAAAGAATAAAAGTCTACAGACTCCAAAATCCCCCACATTTTAATACAATTGCAGTTTGGACAAGTTCTAATGAAAATCTGATGCTTTAAAAACAACTTAAATTTTCCTTTTAGTGACATATCTAACCAAAAGCTGGTTGGAGCCTGGGAGGCGAGAGAACATCTTTTCCAAAGAAAACCACAAATCCTTCTTTTCAAAAAACTCTTCCAACATACTACAGTTTATTTGTCTTTAAAATGAACCCTCCTTAAAGTCTTAGTGCCTTGGTTGTCCTAACTCTGAAAGAGGATAGATACTCTAAGAAACTAATGGAATGTTAGAAGAAAAATGAAGGTGACAGAAAATTGCCTTCATCTCCACAGAGGCAGATAATAAGCAAACTCTCCACTGCCTTTCTGTCCCCAAGCCTTTGCTTTGCTTTTCTTTGCACAGATGTCTTTCTTTTTTACATCCAAAGAACCATCTCCTCCAGGTGACTTTCTTTTGCCCCTCCTCTTTTTTTTTTTTTTAATTCATGGAGGGAGAGCTGATTCTGGGTGGTGAGCACAACGCAATACATGGGTGCCCCTCCTCTTAATGCCTATCACGTTCATCTCTGGACTTTGCAGTTGGCTTGGCCCCTTGTCTTCCTTCTTTTAGGTAGGTACTTTTGTGTTGTGTTCTGCCTCCCGGGTAAGCAGAATGGCTCTTTAGAACAGAGATCAAGATTTAATAACCTCTTTGTTTCTTGAACACTTAGCACAGTATCATGCGAGTACCAGTTGATCAAAAAATGATGATAAATAACATCCTCACACACTACTGAGAGTAGATGAGTTATATCAAACAGTAAAATTACTTTATTCAAAATTGTCTAATTTAGAATTTGTGGCAATATATATAATACCGGTAGGTAAGAGCTTGGCAAATTAAAGAATAGCGATACATAATTTTTATAAATTTAACCTGCATGAAAGAACAAATCATTTTAAGATCTTTAAAGATAACTATTTACATAACAATCATCACAATAACACAAAAGGTAGATGAACTAGAATTTACCTAATTCTTTTTTTCTTGATAGTATTTTTCACTGATACGCATTTCATATAGCATAAAGTTCAACATTGTAAAGTGTACAGGTCACTGAAGTTTAGTATTTTATAACCACCACTATTGTTTAATTCCAGAATTTTTTGATAATCATTAAAAGAAACCCTATACTCATTAGTAGTCAGCCCCAATTTCTTCCTCCTCTCATTCCCTGTAAGCCATTAATCTACTGTCTATCTCCATAGATTTGCCTTTTCAGGACATTTCGTATAAATAAAATCATGGAATAGTATTCTTTTGTGTCTGGCTTCTTTCACTTAACGTTTTCTCAAGTTTCATCCATCTGTAGCATGTATCAGTACATTATTAATTTTTATACCTACATACTATCCCGTTGTATGGATATGCTACATTTTGTTTATCTATTCATCAGGTGATAGACACTTGGGTTGGTTACACATTTTTGGCTGTTACAAATGCTGCTATAAACATTTATGTCCAATTTTTGGTTTAGACATATGTTTTCCATTCTCTCAGGTATATACCTTGGAGTGAAATTGTTGGGTTCACTCTCTTTTACTCTTCATGTAAATCCTTGAAATTATATGTTTTCATATCATTCTCATGTTGAGACAGGATAATTAGTGGAGCCTAGGCAGTTGAGGAGGGGCCCCAGTGATCTTGGTAGTCATGACACCCATACCTTGGAATGTAGCACAGAGATAGAATGGCCGGATAGCTGGGCTACAGAAGAAGATAATGCCAGGATGCATTGTCCATGGTCCTTCCAGTAAGACTGGATTAGGGTCCAAAATAAGATGTCACCTGGCTCAGTGTGAACTATATGACAAACTGGGTACAATATCTAACAAGTTAGAAATTAACCATAGGCACAGAACAATAGCTTCAAGGCATATAGAAGGTATATAGGAAAAGCCCCCAAGTGTAGAACGGGGCATTTCATTTTCCCATATCCCCTCTCATTTCGAGAGCTTTACTCCTTCCCCTTCTTAATAAGCTTTGCTGCTTCACCTTTCCTGTAGAGTCTGCATTCTCATTCTTCGAGTTTATGAGACCACGAATGTCACATGCCACCATTCACAACTGTTCCTGCATCAGTGTCATCACTAAAAAGAGATCCCTGAGAGTTTTCTATTTCATGTTGCAAATCAAGTGATGGCTCTGAGAAAGCATTAAAAAAAAAAATCTAATTGAGACTTGATTCTCTGCAGTGAGTTTGCTTAGTTTCTTGACTCTGCCGTAGGGTGGTTTCAGAGGCCCAGACTCCCACCCTCCCAACACAGTAGGCCTCCTCAGATAAATATGTACCGTAATCTGGTTACTCAAAGACAGGTTAAGACAAGTTCCCTATGCAACTTCCAAGCAGGTGGTTTCCCCCAAGTCCTTTCTAATTGAAATTCTGGGGTTTCCAGCCACTGCTCTTGTCTCAGTTTTCTTAGATTCCTTTGCATTTTTAGTCACTGGAGCTACTTGACAAAAAAGCTGGCAAAATAAACACCAGCCCATCACTGAGCACAGGTTTTTTGGGGGAACATTGTTCAGTGGTATGCCAGGGTTGTGTGGAATAAGAGGGTTGAGTAACTCCTTAATTTACCATTTGGTGAGGAGGGATTAAGGGTGGTTAGGGAGTGATTGCTGTTAGTGACTTGGCAGCAAGAGTTTTTCCATGGAGATAACTATGGGAATGAAATGGCCCATGTCCATGGGCCTCTTTCACCTCTCAATAAGGCTAATTGATTGATGACTTAGAAAGATGAAATGTGAAGGTGATGTATAAAGTGCCCCTAGGATGAAAAAGGATAGCATATTTCCAAGTTAGAAAAAAAACCAACCAGAATGGCTTCTATGGGTCTACAAATGATTTTGCAATATTTTTCATCCTTTAGATATAAATTTTAGTAAGTTGCAAAAAACATTTCTACTGGGATGGGATGAGATGGGATGGAATGAGAATGATAGGAGAGGATTGGATAGGCTAGGATAGAGAATAGCATAGCATAGCATAGCATAGCATAGCATAGAATTGCATTCTCTATATAGCAAGAATAAGTATTGTTTCTTCAAACTCTGTCTTAGTTTTGTGTGGTCTGGGTGTGCATACATGCATATGCATGAGCACAGAGCTGGGTCATGATACAAAATGCATTTTTTACTCTAGATTACCCTCAGAAATGTTTGAAAAGCCACACCTTTATAGAAATCTTCAGTAATTTTTTCTTGTTTCCTGTTAGGCATGAACATTTGCAAACATTTCTAAAAATTTTCTTGGCTACTATATAAATACCTTATTTGTATCTGAAGCAGAGGCTGATTTCTAATCTGATCATTCCCCTGCAGGCAAAAATTATGTAAGAGGTATTTGTGGTATCTTTTATATGAAAGGCCAGGTGAGATGTACTATGACACTTCGGAAATAAAGATTTCTGAAATTGCTAAATGTTTTTGAGAGAAAACAGAGCTATCAATCTTCTCTACTACCCCCAGGAACATTCCAAATGGGCTTAAAGCATTGTTTGGAAGGTATGACTAAGAAAGCCAAGGAAATTGGCAAACAGCATGAGAGAAGGTGTGACATTCAATGTTTTGTCTGGAAAATTCCAATCTGTCTTTCACATATGTTGCCACACAGAATGAGTGGCTCCAAGTAAGTCTAAGTACCCCTCTCCTAAGCAATGGGGAAATGTGCAAGTCTCTTTTTAATGGCATGGAAAGGAGAGTAAAACCCGTGCTTCATTAATGACTGCTACATCATTTCCTGTTTGTAA
This sequence comes from Craseonycteris thonglongyai, assembly GCA_004027555.1. NCBI lineage: Eukaryota > Metazoa > Chordata > Mammalia > Chiroptera > Craseonycteridae > Craseonycteris > Craseonycteris thonglongyai. The sequence goes on from PVKE010011035.1 coordinate 14,397, forward strand.
TAAATGTCCATTTTGTGGAAACCCAAAGGAGAAATGCCAGTTGACCTCTATTAACACACTTTCTTTGAGCCTTAGTTATCACACCACTGCTGTAGAACAGAAATCCATAAAAACCGTTACACCTTCACAATGGTAAAGAAAGCACAGAAACAGGAACATTTTTTTCAATGAGAACCCTGGTTGTGTTTGTTCTGTGACCAGAATTGCTAGGCTTTAACTCATTTCTCAAGACACTCCTCAACATTCTCGGCAACTAATGCAGAAGTCCAGATATCTTTTCTCCAAAGCCCCACTTAATTTCTTCTCCATTTTCCTTTCTCACTCATAGAAATGATAGTTAGTCTTGACTTCTCACTCACACTCCAGTGTCAAATTTCCAAATGCCCATAAAGAATTTTCAGCTTGGATGTCAGGTTGCCCAACCAATTTCAACATTTCCACCACTCAAACTCTTTATCTCTCTCAACCCTTGAATCAAGATCCCTCCTATTTCACATAGTACTACCATCATTTCTTCAGGCAAAAAATTCAAACAGCATTTTGAAACACTTCTTCTACCATTTTCAGTCAGTCAATAGTATATGTTATTTATCCCTTTGACATGTCACTGAGATTTGCCCTTTTATCCGTTTACACTGGGACCACCATATTCATGGTTGTAATCACCTTTTGCTTGAATTACTTCTGTAGCCTCCTTTTTCCTTATTCAATTGATGGGAAAATTATAGGTAAGAGGATAATGTAAAATTTGATTATGAATGTGCTATGTGTCAGCCACAGAATAAATGTGCTCTACTAGTCACAGAATAAACACCATAATGAAGAAGAAACAATCACTGACATCAAGTTGCTCAGAATCCCATGGTTATTACCAGACATTCTTAAACATCACTGTCATCATGTCACTGTCCTCCTCCAGAATTTAGGATTAAGCACAAATGCTTTTCTCTGATTTTTGTGGTTTTTACTATTGGGAAAGATTGCATCTGTCCTCCTTATTCAGCTTAATTCCATGAAATGGCTCATTTCGTGCAATAAGCTGCACTTTTACCTCTCCCACACACTCCATACATTTCTTCACCTTTACTTCTGGTCACACTTCTTCAAGACCTTATTTCTTCCCTCTCTCCACACAAACCTTATCAATTTTTCAGAGTCTATCTGTCAGTCCACCTTTTCCACAGAGCCTTCAGTGGTTTTTCCAAATCACTTCTTCCCTTCCCAATTCCTACTATGCCTATATAGTTGAAGGACAATACTATCTTAGGACACTGAGTGCAGTAGTAATGTATCATATGTTTAAGGGTGCCCCCTACACATAGTATATAAATTTTTGGATCTTCTCTTAAATACTTACTGTTGGCCCCATACTCCCCCAGCACTATACCGAAACAATAGAGTTAGCTTTTAGCACATTTCTGTTTCACCATTCCATAATTTTATTTATGCAATGTTCAGTGACTGACCACTTGGGTTAGACATTGGGGGTACAGACGTGCCAACAAGTGGATCATGATATCGGAAATATATGTACAGAAAAATTCCAGAAGAAGTAAAGGTTAACTCTGAAGAGGTAAGGAAGAGCTTCCTTAAAAGAACGCTTTTCCTGCCTGGAATATTCTTTCTTTCTTGTTTAACTAGCAAGTTTACTCATCCCTCAAAAATCAGCTTGAAGTCTACCTCTTCCATGTAGCTTTCTTTGTCAACAAGAACAACAACAAAATTTAGTGCTCTTAAAATTATACATAAAGAAATAAAAGACCTAGAGTAGTTGATGATTTGCCTAAATGATGCATACTTTTTTTCATGTGTTCTTCATGAGTATTTTCCTTTTTGATATTTGAGTAATCTGCTTATAAATTTATTTTTTTTACATTTTGTTGTAACTTGATGTAAAGCACAGTCTTGGACATTGACTCCAAGTATGTTAGAAGTTATTTGGGGATATATTTAGATTCTGCAACCCTCCTTGTCTGTCTTTTTCTTTTTTCTGTTGCTTTTCTATTTCTGCACTTAATCTCTTCAAGGCTCTGAGTGGGCGTAAGAGAGTCTATAAAGGAGGTGTTGTGCTCTCTACCTAGAACAAGCCCCAAACTGTATGGCTAATCTATGAGTATGTTTTGAAAAGGTCTCAGTTTCCTTCCCTTGATCACAGGGAAGAGGTGTTTGATCTAACTCACCTAATCTCTCATTTCCAACCAGTTGTGAAAACATGCTTCTCAGGATTCCAGACCACTGCAAAGTGGGAAGTAAATAATCAAGGAAGAGTGGTTAAATATAGACGAGGGTTTAGATTTATAAAACCTGAGTGAATTGGTCTGACAGTTCCTCCATGGAAGTCTGTCCAGAACTGCTCTTGTCACTGGTGTGTGCCTCTTAACTCTTATTAACTATTTTGGTGTCAGAGCTCTTTATTTTTTCAGCCTTCCTAAAAATGTAAATGTTCTAACTTGTATTTTTTTTAAAGCATAAAAATTTGCTGTGTCCATTCAAATTAATTCAGGAGTTGTTCCCTAAATTCCTATGCCCCAGACGTTGAAAGTCACCACTAGGGAAGCCATAAAAAGGATTCAGCCTAAAATATTACTGTGAAGTTTCTATTGATACAAATAAATGTACATAATTTTACCTATTTATTTTTAGAACATTGTTATATAATACCTGTGTATGGGAAGGGTATGAGAAACAGAAATATTTTATGCTATTGGTAGGAGTAGAGAATGATATTCTCAGGGTACTTTGTTATTATCTGTTAAAATGTTCAATTATTCCTACTTTTGAACTATCAATTCCATTGCTATTAATTGAGTATACTAGTATAGTCACACACATAGGCCAGGAGTTATATGTAAGAATTTTTATTGCAGTATTTTCTAAAATAGCAAAAAATAAACAAGTATCTATTAATGAGGGTAGTTTAAAAAATATAATAAAGTAATGTAATAAAATAGAATGCACCTATTCCAAAAAGTGAGATAGCTCCATATACATATATATGAAAATATATTTGATGTGTTATTAAAAAATAATTTTTAGCAAACTTTTAGATATCAATGATACCTTTTAAAATGCTCTGGGAAAACTTCCATTTCCAATCATAATTTAAAAATAATAGGTGAAAGTGATGGATCAGACTTATGTTCTCTGTCCTAGATAACTATAAAAAATGAACAAAGTATTTAAAAACAATTGTGTTCAGGGATATGACACTAGACAATGGAAGTTGTATGTGGTTTTTGAGAGGAGGAAAACATGTGAGGTGAGCTACACATTCACCATGGCTTTCTATCTTATGGAATATTGCCATTTCTGGCACAGAAAGGTGCAGACATCTACCATCTTTCTGGGCAAGAAAAGAGATCAAAATCCAGGGCTGCCAGGAAGGTGGAATTTGAAGGACGGTATACTGAAGAGGAGAGAACTGTACAGAGTATATGTGTGTGTGTGTGTGTGTGTGTGTAGAGGGGTGGAGGTGGGGGGTGGGGTTGCCCTTGAATAATAAACTGTGCCTATCAGAATGAGATTCTGAAAATCTGGGATAATAGCTACTGAAGGGTTATGAGCTGGATAGAGACTATGGGGTTTGCACGATGCTGAGATATGTTAGAATTTCAACCACCCAGAATGGAGTGATTTTACCAATTACCCTGAGCATTCCGTTGAGACCTTACAAAGGATATACAATGAAAAAGGGCTACAGTAACCTTGCATGAAAGTAATCCTAGAGTAGCCAACAAAACTAAGTCTTGCTGAGATTAAACCAATCCTCCAATAAAGCAACTAATTTCCACAATAAAATATAATACTATTCAAAGAAATGGAAAAAAAATCTCAAAAAATAGCTACCTCAATATTTGAGATATGGTAAAAATAAATTACTAGACCTGTCAAAAAGCAGAAATATATGACCCATAACCAAGTGGGGGGAAAAGTAAATGGAATGTGTCTAGTAATGCTGTAGATGTAGAATTTAGGGGAAAAATATTTTTGAAAGGAAAGAAAAATATAGGTATAATGAGGGTTAGGGTCGGAAATTTCAGCAAAGAGTAGAGAGGCATATAGCAAAAGAAAGACAAAACTCTAGAGCCAAAAAATATAATATCTTTAAAAAAAATAGTAAGTGTGCATAATAGAAGATAGGGCAATCCAAAAGGATGTATCACTGTCTTTGAAAATTATTCCATGCAAACTATACAAAATAAAGCAGACAGAAGAGAAAAGGACTGAAAAAGAATAGAGGTACAGTGACTTTTGAGACAATATTGAGAGACCTAACATATGTGCATTTGGAGTCCAACGAGAGGAATAACAAATTAAGAAAACAGGAAAAAAAGTTTGAAAAATCATGACTAAGACATTTTTCAAATTTTAATGTAAATGGCAATGCACAGATTAGAAAACCTTGACGAAAACCAAAGCAAAATAAATAAGAATGGGGAAGCTGGGATGGCTCAGTGGGTTAAGGGCTCACTTTGCATCGCCTGGGACCGAGGATCGAATCCTGGCCCCGGCCCGTGCAGACCCATGTGCTGAACTGCGGAGTGCCCTCAGTTCAGTTCTCTCTCTGTCTCTGTAGCTCTCTCTCTCTGTCAAAACATTTTTAAAAAATTTAAAAAAAAATAAGAAGAAAAAAACATGAATTGCATCATAATTAAATTGATAAAAATCTAAGATAAGAGAAAATGTTAAAAGCAGCCAGAGGAAAACACAACATGTACAGGGGAATAAGAATAAATACTGACTCCTCATCTCAAACAGCACAAACTAGAAAACAACTCAGTGTCATCTTTTAAGTGCTGTGGGAAAAAACTTTCAAGTTAAAATTTCATAACCTGCAAAAGTATCCTGCAAAAATGAGGCAAAATAAAGACATTTTAAAATAAAGATTAGCTGACAATGACAACATTTATAACTAACAGAACTACACTACAAAATATATTAAAAAGTTCTTCAGTCTGTAGAGTAACTGATACTAAAAGACACTTGGATATCAGCAAACAAATGAAGACTACTAAATACATAAATTTTTTAAAGATGTGTTTTATTGTTTGAGAGAAGATGAGAGAGAAAAACAAAGAGAGACAGAGAGAGGAGAGAGAGAGAAGGGTGAAGACCCAGAGCATTCTCCATAGTTATGTATCATTAGTTGTGACATTGTTTCACTCCACACAGGTGGATGTGGGGCTGCGTGGGGTGGGTTCCAAACCAGGGGCCTCTCTCAAAGGAGAACCTTTGCCACCATTCCAGCAGTTACCAGCTGTGTTGAGTTCAGCATATGGGTTTGCACAAATTGGGACCAGGAATAGAACCCTGGATTTTGCAATTGCAAGGCAAGCACTCAACCTGCTGAGCTATCCCAGCATCCTCTGAAATATATAAATTTATGAAAAAAACAACAAACCAAACTTATTTAGTATCTTAATTTTGTTATAAGAAAATTAACTGTTTAAAGGAAAATGACTATGAAGTATTTTATTTATTTATTTATTTATTTATTTATTTATTTTTGAACTGAGCTGGGGGCCTCACCGCATTTGGGAAGCACACCCCAGTTCAGCATGTGGGTCTGCCTGGGCCATTCAATCCTCAATCCTCAGGGTTTCAAAGCGAGCACTTAACCCGCTGAGCCATCCCGGCTTTCCCGACTATGAAGTATTTAGTGTTAACATAGATAAAAGTAAGATGTGTGACAACAAGTGCAAACGAGGCCCATTCTTATATGTATGATAAGTTAGACTGTGATAAGTTAACAATACATATTGTAACCATGAGATCACCCACTGAAAATAATAGAGATATATAATTGAAAAGCAAGAAGAATAAATGGAACAATAATAAATACTTGATTAAGCTGTGACAGAAAAAGAAGCAAAACAAAACAAAAGAACAAATAATACAGATAACAAGATAGTAGACTTAAACTCGACAGGTCAATAATTACATAAATGTAAATAGAGTAAACACTGATTAATGGGCAAAGATTGTCAGACTGAATAAACAAGCAAGAGTCAACTCTATTAAGACACAGATTGTTGAAAATAACTAAGTGAAAAATTATTTAGGGGAAGCCAAGATGGCTCAGCAGGTCGAGCACTCGGTTTGTGGCCCTGGGGACCAAGGATGTGGAGTCCTGGCCCCAGCCCGTGCGGACCCATATGCTGAACTGGGGTGTGTTTCCCATGCAGAGGCCCCCAGTTCAGTTCTCACACCCTGACCCTGGTTTGGCCCCTGGCTCGAGGCACTGAGGGGGCGTGCCTCCCATCCTGGAGGCCCCCAGCCCAGTTCCTGCCCTGTGCAGCCCCCTGCCCACCTGAGTGGAACAAAGCCATGTCAAAAATTGATGTACAGCTATGGAAACTGCTCCGGGCCCTCCTCCTTCGCTCTGTCTCTCTCTGTCTGTCTCTCTCTGTCTCTGTCAAAAACAATAAAATAAATCTTAAAAAATTTAGTATGTAATGTACAAAAGAGGGGACATCATAAAGATTGTAAACATATTAAAAGGATAAAGGACTAATAGAAATTGCATTGTACCCATAATACCAATCCTATACAAACTCTTTCAGAAAATAGTGGAGGTAGAAATATTTCCCAACTCATTTTATAAGCTAATGTTGCCCTAATATCCAAACCAGAGAAAAACATAAGAAAACAATAAAAAAAGTTCTCATGTATAAATCATAATCCCTAAGAAAGTGTTAGAAAGTAAAATTCAGCAATATATCAAAATCATAATATATCATAACCAGGTGAGGTTTATCTAGAGTGCAATATTGGTTTACCATTTAAAAATCAATCAATATAAATCGTCATATTAACAGAGCGAAGGCCAAAAATACACCATATGGTCACTTTAATAAATACAGAAAACAAATTTAACAGAATTTAATACGTATTCATGGTCAAAATCTTCAGGAAACTAAAAATAAAGAGAACTTCATCAACAAGTTCAAAGATGTCTATAAAAACCTATAGCCAAGCACAAGGGATTTTAGCACAGTAAAAATATTTTGCACAATAGTATTATAATGAATTCAAGACATACATTTGTCAAAATCCATAGAATTGTACAACAGAGTGAATTCTAATGCAAATATGGATATCATTTAATAATAATGGTAAACTTTCAAGTATCTGGTCCTTAATAGAGCCCAGCATAATGAATTAATAGATAAATGATTATTTTCCAAACAATACAGTTGTTTGAGCTTTTAAAAACTTCAAGTCTTCTTTATATAATTCAGTGTGTCAACAATGGAACTAAACTTTTCATAGTATGTGTTAGTAATAAAATTAGCTATCATTCTCAAAGAACAATCAAATTAATTATGCAATGAGCACAATTGAACAATAAGATTGTGTTGCTCATATTTCCAACATCTCTGCAAGTGGGTTACTATAATATCTAACTTACATATAATAAAATCTGAGATTAGGAAGGCTAAATTGTCAAGGTTCTTATTTGTGAAAGAGTAACATATTCAAAATACACTACCATATCTGATTCCTAAAACTTAAGCTTTTTATAATGATTTTTATTTTGCTTTTCACATATCAACATAGTAAAGAGCAAAATAAAATTAGAAGTTACATTACTAAAAGGCAACTTAAGTTTATAGTATAGCAACCAGGGTGATTGATTTTAGGAAGAAGGTAATCACAGGAAAGAGCAGCTAAATGGTGGGTCCACAATTTGACAGAGGAGTAGGCCAGCTAGATTTCCTCTAAAAACACTGACATAGGAGCATTTAGATATACATGGAATAAATTAAACATAAGATGCTTGCTGGGTCTGACTTTCTTTTCTTTTTCTTTTTTTTTTTAAGATTTATTTTATTGTTTTTGACACAGAGAGAGAGAGAGAGATACAGAGTCAGAGACAGAGAGAAGTGGGAGGGCCCAGAACAGTCTCCATAGTTGCACATCATTGGTTTTTCCACATAGTTTCATTCCACAGGTGGGCGAGGGGCTGCACAGGGCAGGAACTGGGCCAGGGTCTCGCCCCGGTGAGAACTGAACTGGGAGCACTTTCCAGTTCAGCATATGGGTCCGCACGGGCTGAGGCCGGGATTCGATCCTTGGTCCCTGGGGCTTCAAAGTGAGCGCCTAACTCACTAAGCCATCCCAGCTTCCCCTGACTTTCTTAAGTGGCTTTTTATGTAACTATAAAAATACAAATGTGTACAAATTCAGCTGAGGCAGACAGTGCTTCAGATAGAAATACAGAGTCCTCACTGGCTGGACATGCCTCTATTGAATGATTTTGCAGCATGCACGTGCTTTTGCAGTCAGCCGTCTTTTTGCAAAGCACAATGCCATTCACAGTATTGAGGAATTTTCTTCATTATCTATATCTTTAATAAGTTTGCCAAGAACTTGTCTGGTTTGGACAATTGCAAAAGAACAGAAGAGAGAATAAGAGCAGGAAACACTGGTGTGCTATATTTTCCAGACTTTGGGCAGCAAAGTAAATCAACAAATGAATTGAGTTCTGTATACATTTTTATTAATAGGAAGCCAGAGTCTCCCAGTCCCTTTAAGTAAATTTTGAATAAATACTTTAAAATTTATTTTGAAATAGTACCAAATTATAAGTTTGGAAATACCCACATGTCTAGATCCATGCTTGGTTGTGTTTATATAGTCTTTCTTTTTATCGTTTTCATCATATAATGATGAAACCAAAAAGAAAAAAAAAAGAAAGAAAAAGAAAAAAAAAGAAAGAAAATTCCCTAAGATTAGGATTATCTGAAGGAAAACAAAAATTATAGTCTTGACCCACATTAAAAGAAAAAAAAAAATGAAACCAAATCACTATGTAACACCATACCCCCAAAAAACAACTCTAAATGGATTTGAGACTTAAACGTAAGACCCTAAAACTAGGAAAAAAAACATGGTGGTAAGCCTTTGGGCATGTCTTGGTGATGATTTTTTTTATACTTGACACCAGTAGCAAAGGCCACAAAAGGAAAAATAAACAAGTGGAACTAAATTAAACACACACACACACAAATCCCCCACATAGAGACAATTTTGAATAGTATGTATGAAATGTACAATGAGTGTGAAACATAATTGTATGTAAAGAATTTGGACATCATAACGCACAGTAGCCAAAAGGTATACCCTGAGCTGCACCTGAAAAATGAGTAGAATGTGGGACTGAGAGTTGACTACCAGACACAGGCAGAATGCCACTAAAGAACTATGGCATTTCATTGTACTTCATGTTAGCTGCTTTTCACTGTCCCAACCATTTCCATAACTCAGTGCCTCTCAACTTCATATGTGTACACAGACCGCAAATACATATGTTCTCACCTTGGAGGAAGATTTTAGAAAAAATATGTGGCTGACTTACACAACAAAATTAATTTGGTAATTTGCAAGAGTTTCTCACAGATAACAGCCCTCATTGAAAAACAATTATAAAAATAAGACAAATTTTATATCCCTTGGATAGTTCCACAGGCATAATTTTTCTTCAAGCATTAACACAGCAGAAAAAGTTACCAAAAAGTTCCTATTCAGCATGGGACAAAATTAAAATACTGTGTATTTGGCACCTGCCTACAATGGAAGATGCTAGTAGCTCTATTTCGAAAGAGGCTTCTGTAAACAAGGAGTTGGCCTGTCTTTAGTCCTTCAACACCATCCATAGTAGTAAGGGTGAAAAGACTGGCACCACCCATTAGGTAATAGGTGAGGTTTTCTGTTGTTTCTTTAGCACTCAATCAGATGTTGGCATGGCTGTGTGTTTCTCTTATTGGCTGCTCTTGCACATGTCTTATTTGGAAACTTTAGCACATATAGAAGTGCATGTTGTTGGCAAAGAGAAAAGAAATTGGAAGTTTATTAGGTATTTCTATATTGTGATAGGTTATTTTCCAAAAAGATTATTATAAACATAAAACCACTCTCTTATTTTTGAAATAATAAATCACATTTTAAGTTTTTTGAAATAATCACATTTTAAGCTTTCTTTTCTTAACCCAATTTAAAAACATAAGTACAGAAATGTTATTCTACATTTTAATGATGCTGCAAAAGTTACCTCCAACCTGCAAAGTTACTTTAAAAAGATGGAAGAGAGAATAAACAGAAATAATCTCCAATCCTTTTATCATAACTTAAAAAGAAAATGAAAGCACATGCTAAGATGTACATTATCCATACCATATCCACTGGTGAAAAGAAGCATCAAAAAGTCTAGGAAAATATTCTACCAATATTTTATAACACATAATTAATTTTATGAAAATACATAGTTGTTCTTTTATAACTTCTTCCATAAGACCCTGTCTATGTAGGAATTCTGATTGTTATGATGATCATAAATGAGATTATAAATAAATGAAGACATGAGAAAGAGCTAGATGAGAAACAATTTATCCTAAATTAGATGACTTCAAAGATAAAATGTGATTTTGGATTCAGAGTAAAACTGCAAAAATAATATTAATTGTATTTCAGGGGGAAACCCCAAATCAGCACAAGTTATCTAACTATGAAGAAGAACTAAATTTTTGAAAAAATATATGGTGTGGTTTGTAACAAGAAGAAATAAAATTAATATATAAATCATATAGGTAAAAAAAAATTAATATATATATGTGTGTGTATCACAATGTCTTTATCCAATTGTCTGTTGATGGGTATTTAGGTTGTTTCCGTATCTTGACTATTGTGAATAGTGCTGCAGTAAACATAAGGGTGCATATATTTTTTTGAATTAGTGTTTTGAATTTCTTTGGATAAATACCCAGAAGTGGAATTGCTGGATTATAAGATAGTTCTATTTTTAATTTTTTGTGGAACCTCTATACTGTTTTCCATGGTGACTACACAAATTTTCGATCCCACTAACAGTGCACAAGTCTTCCCTTTTCTCTACATTCTTGCCAACACTTGTTGTTTGTTAATTTATTAATGTTAACCATTCTGACAAGAGTGAGGTGGTATCTCATTATGGTTTTAATTTGCATTTCTCTGGTGATTATTGATGTTGAGCATCTTTTCATATGCCTATTAGCCATTGTATATCCTCTTCGGAGAAATGTCTATTTAGGTATTCTTTTAAATGGATTACATAGTTTTGTTTAATTTTTTCTCATTTTTATCAGCTGTAACTCTTTAGTTTTGGTTTATTTTGATCATTACATTTGGGATTATAGCATTCATATTTAATTTATCACAGCCCACCTTTCAATAGTATTACCCAATTCCCTATCCAATATAAGAACGTTACCTCTCTATGCTTCTCTTGTTGCCTAAGGTCATCACCACCTCTTTCCTTTACTCCTGTGCCCCAGGTTGACTTTTATGTCACTGAATTTTCTGTAGTCCAAGGCTTTGTACAGTAGATAAAATTTTCAAAGCCTATTTCAATACAATTTGATTCTTAAATTATATTTGTTATAGTTTAATATAAGATTAAACTTTTGATTTTTTTTAATATTGCTTCTTTTATTTTTCCTTATGCTACTTTGGAGTGTATCTAAGTCAGATAAAACTACCCTGAAGTAACTGGTATCAAATTCCTTTCTCATGAGCTATGTATAGGTTTTAGAAAATATGGGAAGTATTCAAGGAGGTAAATAGTCAAAAGGGTAATGAATGAACTGCTACCAATTTAAAAGTTAAGTTGTAATATTTTACAAGCAATAAAAAAGGAATTTTTTCTTTTTCAATCTCTACAAGAAAACCTTTACTGTGCAATTTTGGAGAATTAATTTTTTTAGTTTATATAGTATATTTATATGAATTATATGTATATACTTACATAATTTTAATTACTTGTTGCACATGCCATATATATTTCTAAAAATTTAAATCATTTCTTTAATTCAATAATACACTTTTGTCTATAACCCTAAGTGTTCAGAATGAAATTTGAAAAAAAGAGTGACAAATTTTGACAGAATTCTTGACTTCCAATCATTTTTAAGGGCATGTAGACATAACACATATATCTGCATAATAAAGTATCAGGGTTTTTTTCTCCTCTTTGGAATTAAATTTAAGCTTAATAAACAAAATGTTTCATTTTAATTTAATCTGAAATTCGATCCAGCTTATAAACATCATTTGTATAATTTCCAGTTATAATAAGATTCTGTCTATTTTCAAATTAAACTCAAAGTATTTATTTTCCTATTGAACTAGAAATTCATAGGAATTATTAAATAAAAATGTTAAGTTTTCTCCAATTCCCCAGATTGCTTATGTCTGAAAGGGAAATGTAAGACAAAAACAAAAAGATTTTAAAATAGTGATGTAATGAAATTTCCATGAGAATATTTTCATGAGTATTGAAGGCAGTATTATGAACAAGTTCTTAAACATATTCCTTGGGAGGTGGTTTAAAAGGTGTGAGAAAGCTAACAATACTCCAGAATCTACTCCCCTTCCCCCAATTCAAATCTTACATACTACGAGATAAGCCTTCTTTTTTATTTGTTTTAGGTGCAACTCCATTATCAAAAGTTACCCCGACTCTTAAAATTTGAGACCCATTATAATAAGCCTTTAGAAACGAAGTCGTTCTTGCAAAATTATTATCCCTTTAAAAAGATTGGTATTTCTAATGTAGAACTTCCTTAGGCACACAGTAGATTGTTTTTTAAATTATCACATAGTTTGACAAATGAACCCTTAAATATTGTACCCAGATTTGTTATAAAGAAAACATAATTGTTGAACATGTTAGATGATGACTGTGGAGTCTTGCAATTTATATAACATAGATAGAAAACAAGTGAGAGGACATAAAAAACATTCTCACCAAAGAGTTAAGATCAGTCATAAGCATCATACCAAACCAAAGAATAATGGAATCATTTATTGTCTGCAGACATGCATTTCTGTGTGGTATGAAGCTTGATTCTAGGGCTATTAGTAAGTTGAAGTTTGGCTCCTGAAATGGGCTCCAGGTCAGCCAATCCCTAATTATTCATTTAACATGTCAAATCATTCACTCAACTACACAAAGACTTGATTGATAAGTGCTATTACAAAGACAAGCGCCAAAGGTATGTTTAGTTCAAGGTACACCAAGTCAAGAATGAATCTCCCACCACAGGATTTGAAACATTGGGCAAGACTGCCTAGTGAGCTGGTCTCCAGTACCCTTCAGAGGTGAATTAATTTTCCCAAAGCCATCAGAATTCGTTTTCACTTTCAGCCTGCTGGGAGATCAAAGAAAGTAGAAAAATCAGTCCATTGCTCTTAAATTGATTAAAATCTGAGTAAGAAACAGAAGTTATGCAGTATAATATATTATTCTTCATGGTTGGAAGGAGTTCTAGACTATTAAATATTATAGTTAAGAGTCCCTGTATATTTAAAGAATTAGAAATAAAAATATAGTATTAACTCAACATGTCATATTATACAGTATAGCAATAATATATATTTGTAATGATTCAAAAAGCATTTCAATATTTTACAGTCTCGAAGTCACCATTGCAACCAATTGTATTTTCTAACTGGCTCAGCCACAGTGGAAACTGAGCCTCTCTGAAAAAGGAGCAACCTTTGTGGAGCCGTGCCTCAGGGGATGTCTCTGTCTGGGCCTCCCTAGCCCACCCCCAAGGAGCAGCCTCTCTGTGTGCTGGTGCCCAGATATAATATGACTCCTTTATGGTGGTCTGTCTTCTGTACCTTTATGTTCTGTGGCCCCACAATGGAATCTTTTGTTGGAAAGGTCCCCAATATTTTGCCAGTTTCATTGGGTTCCAGACGCCGTGTTAGGTTCTCCCTTTGTTTTCTACCTAAAACCTCCAGTCAGGCTTTGTTCAATGTCTTGCTGATCCCTGAGAAATGGAGATTGGTAGGCTAGGAGGACATTTTCTACATTGCACCACTATTTCCATGTTTTCACAGCAAAGGGATTTCCTGTGGCTGTCCTGCAAATGACAGACTTACACACATGGCAAGGAGCTAGGAGTAGGTAACCCAGGCTGACAGAGCCAGCTGGTCCCCCTGCTGGTGCCTCACACTTGGATATGTATGGAAGCTTGCACTTGTACTTGAAAAGTGCACAGGGAACAGAATTGCAATAATCAGCATCATTGATAAGAAAGATTTGCTGCACATCTGCATATAGCATATACGGTACTAATATGGGGTAACGTTTCTTATCACCACACCCAGAAGATAAAAGGTTTATCTGGAATTTTAGAGAAAATACATAGAACACTTAGGGAAATATTCTCCCAAATGCTCTATAATTTAGTTCAGAAGATAAACGGCTAATACTGAAAAATATTTTTTGGTATTAATTCCTTTGAATAAAACATCTATTTACACTGTTTCAGGATGAATTCAAGATGGTTAAACTACTTGTCATTTTTTTAAACTGTATTTCTCAAATTATCAACAGCATTCTACATCACAGTACTGACCTTTGGAGCCTCTATCATTCATAAGATGTTTTTTCATAAAATATTATTTGAAAATCAAATGCTGTTCAGGCAATGTTTTATTATAATGGAAAAATGAAGACCTTTTTCCCTGTGAAAATCATATTTATGTATTGAAAAAGCACTCTGCCTGTCTACAAAGGAGAGAAATAGAGTTCAAATCAATAAGACACTTAAATTTCCAGCAGAAAGTATCACAAAGAACACGAATGAATCACAGATGAGAACATGCAAAAGACTAAAAAACAGTTCTTTAAAAAACATCCTCCCATAGTAATAATAGAAAAACACTGAATAAAAGTAGGAACTGTTTCCTTCATTTAACAAACAGTAGCAAACACTTAAAAAAAAAGATAATACTCTGTTCTTGCAAAGATATAGAAGATAAGAACTGCTAGAAGTATGAACTGGTAAACTCTGGAAAGCAAGTGTGCAATTTTTATCAAGAACATTAAAATGACTATAACTTTTGATGCAGTAGGTCTACTTTATGAGAACTTATGCTGAGGAAATAATCAGAGATAATGACAAAGATTAGTACAAAAATGTTCCTTTCTGCATTGTTTATAACAGCAGAAGAAAAAATATGAAAGGTAAAAATAAGTGGCCTAAATGCTCAGCAGAAGGAAAATGAATAAATAATGGCAATAATATATAAGGAAGTGTTATTAAATCATGTATATAATTAAAAAGTCAGAAACATGAAGATATTCAGAATATAATATTTGATTTAAAAAGCATATGCATGTAATAAAAGGCATTATGTAATATAATTAGTTAATGTATAGTGTATATTATAATATATTATGAACATATATTGCTTATATTATTAATATGACTTAATTTTTTTTAAATATATAATATATTATTATGAAATTTATATGTCTACATACTCTTTGGGGAAATGTACCAGAACAGCACTGTGTTTTTACTTTTAATGCATGTCAGTTAACAGTACAGTGAAACAATATATGCTATATCCTGAGAAAATTTAAATAAAATAATGACATGTTTATATAAGTCTTGTTGTGTATCACTACAACATGTTTTCGTCAAGTGTTTTTTTTTAAGTCAATACTCATTACCTTACACTTCCTCTGGGCCTAATGGGAGATTAGCTGTATTTGCCACCATTTGGAAAATATCAGGCGAGAGAAGGAAAAATGAAAGAAAAATAAGCACCAGCGTACTAGTTTGTTATATGATTCTACTAAGTGGCAGTCTCACAGTATCGTTTCTCCTCAACATGTCTAGGGTTGTGAGAGTTGGGAAGAACTGTTGCTCTTTCTAGTAAAATGACAATGAAGCAATTTACTTGGTAAACAGAGCCAAAAAATTAAATGAGGGAATGTATGTAAAGTCAGAACATATGCATGTAAGTATGTAAAGAGAATAAGGTAAGAAATGAGAGGATGTATGAGTACATTGCCTGGAACAAACCAAGTATCAAAAACCCCAGTAACTGTTATTCCTAAAGCCAGATGGCTCAATGCCTTTGAGGTCTGGGCTCTATTCCCAGCTCTGCAACTTGCCTGCTGGGTTGTCTGCAGCAAATTGTTTTATATATCTTTTAAGCCTTACTTTTTTCTTTTTAAATCTGCCTAGCTCTGAGGGCTATGGTAATGATTAAATGAGATTATATATACTCTCACTAGAGTACAGTAGTATAATAAAGCCATGATCAAGATGTGAAATGTTTTATGAAAAAAGAAAATGTTGTTTTATCTTACAGAAAATACAAATATTATTATGAAAGTCAAAATTTATAAATCTTGACTCCTCACTAATGTATGTTAGTGGTATTAAATATTTAAATGTTAATGTTACATTTTTTTAATAGACATGCTTAAAAATTAAACATAAACAAGTTTATCTTGGTTAGACTAGTAGAGCCTCACTGATAGAGTCTAATATAAGTGATGAGGGAGAGGGAGGTGCAGAGGTGGGAAGCTTACCAACATTGACCTTCCTCTGAGATGTGGAATAGTGAGCTTCTTGTTATTTTTCTTTCTGTAATTTTTATATTTTCAAGAATATTTTCATGACTTAAGCATTGCTAATATAATCAGGAAAAAAAAGTAACTAAAATTATCTTATGTTCAAAGTGTACTTCTAGGTAAGTTACCTTTCTGTAGGCCTCAGAAAATAGCTCATGGGTGAACTGAGGAGGATGTTTTAGTGATTACTAGGGTGCCTGAACTCGGCCTTCCCACTCCACCCCTAATTCACAAGCCACTTTCTAACCATCTTGACACCATAGTTTCCCTTGTACTGAACCAAGTGAGAAGTTGGGCTGTGTAGTTGGATGAATGGTAATCCCCCAAAAGATAATGTCTATATCCTAACTCCTGGAAGCAGTGAATGTGACTTTATTTGGAAAGATTTTTGCATATATAATTAAGTTAAAAGACCTCAGGATGAGATCAGCCTGAATTATCCAGGCTCACTAAAATCCAAAGTCAGGTGTCCTTATAAATGACTAAAGAATAAGATGCAGATGAAGAAGAGAAGGCCATGTGAGGAAGACAAGCGCAGACATTGAAGTGATGCAGCCACAAGCCAAAGACTCGCCAGACTCAACAGAAGCTGGAAAAGGCAAAGAAAGATTCTCCCTTAGAGCCTTGGGAGAGAATGCAGCCCTAATAACACCTTGATTTTGGACTTCTGGTTTCCAGACTGAGAGAATAAATTTCTGTTATTTTAAGCAACATGGTTTGCAGTAATTTACTCTAATAGGCTCAGGAAACTAATACAGGCTACCAGGAAATTAACCTGATGAAATACATGAAATAAGTTTTCTAAGTCAATGCCAAGTGAGCACTCTTTGTAAGTTCCTTTTTAAAGAAACTATCTTCTTAAAGCTTCTCTACAAGGTTGACTGCAGATCTGTTTCTCCTTATGCTACACGTTTGTCTTTTCTTTTC
>PVKE010011036.1:0-41152 GCA_004027555.1 Craseonycteris thonglongyai
AAAGTCACTTCTAATCTACACTTAATCTTCTATACTCAAAACATCTGGAATGCATGGCTTTCTCCCCACCTCACTGCCCTGCCCAGCCTCTATCTTGTCACCCCTGGAGAAAGGCAAGAACCTGTCACATGTCTTGCTACTTCCAATCTTGCCTCCCCTACATTCTTGTTCTTCACATGACTGTCAAATAAAATATTATGTAGTACCTCTGTTTAAATCCTTCCAGTTGCCTGTTGCATTTAGAATAATGTCCAAACTCATTTCCAGAGCCTATGATACTTCACATGGTCTAGCCCTTGACAGTCTCTCATTCCTCCTTCCTTCACTTCATGAGCCCAATGGTTTTTTGTTTGTTTAATATTTATTTATTTATTTATTTATGTTAAATTTATTTGGGTGACATTAATTGATATCAATTACATTGTTTCCAGGTGTACAATTCTACATTACATTGTCTATACATTGCATTATGTGCTCACCACCCAGAATATTTTTTATTTATTTATTTATTTTTATTGTTTTTGACAGAGAGATAGATAGATAGATAGATACAAAAACAGAGAGAGAACTGAACTGGGGGCACTCCCCAGATCAGCACATGGGTCCAAACGGGCCGGGGCCGGGACTCGATCCTGGGTCCCCAGCACTGCAAAGTGAGCGCTAAACCCACTGAGCCATCCCGGCTTCCCCTTTTTATTTATTTTTAAGATTTATTTTGTTGGGGAATCTGGGATGGTTTAGCAGGTTAAGTGCTCGTTTTGAAACCCCAGGAACTGAGGATCAAATCCCGGCCCTGGCTTGTGCGGACTCATATGCTGAACTGGGGTGTGTTTCCCTTGTGGGAGGCCCCCAGCCCAGTTCCTGCTCTGTGCAGCCCTGGCCACCTGTGTGTAACGAATCCATGTTGAAAACTGATGGCATACAACTATGGAGACTGCTCTGGGCCCTCCCCCTTCTCTTTGTCTCCTTCTCTGTCTCTCTCTGTCTCTATCAAAAACAATAAAACTAAATCTTTAAAATGAATGAATGAATGAATGAATGAGAAAGAAAGTAGATATTACCCTTAGGTGACCATGGAAATGTGCCCGCAAAGGGCTAGCACATTCAGTTGGATAACACAGAGTTCAGATCTAAATGTCAAGGAATATTGATATGGTTTTCCTCTATAGTTCTTTTATTTTGAAAAGAATCTATTTTTTTCTTTGTTTTATTTTTTAACACAAGCACAGATATGCCCATACCTGTTCAGGTATCTGATACTTTGCACCCATTTTAGGAGCAAAAAAAGAACAACATGGGAAACTCAGAATTCAACTTCTAATTTAGTTCCTATGAAAATTTAAGAAAGGGGAGAGCTGTCAATTGGTGAAAAAATGAGAACCGAAATTCACCTCAAAATGGCACATAGGGGAAAATGGGATGTCTCAGCAGGTTAAGCGCTTGCTTTGCAGCCCTGGGGACCAAGGATCAAATCCTGACCCCGGCTCATGCAGACCCATATACTGAACTGGGGTGTGCTTTTCAGGCGGAGGTCCCCAGTTCGACGAATCAGCCCCTGGCTCGAGGGGGCGTGCCTCCCATGTAGGAGGCCCCCAGGCAGTTCCCGCCCTGTGCACCTAGGTGGAAGGAAACCATGTTGAAAACTGACGACTTAGAGCTATGGAGACTGTTCTGAGCCCTCCCCCTTCTCTCTGTCTCTGTCAAAAACAATAAAATAAATATTTTTTAAAAATTGCACATGTTTGTAGATCATAACATCTCTGTTGGGTCACCTACAGCCCACTAGCTTCCAAGCCTGTAAAGTGGTCTCTTCTGATAAAGCTTACAGAGTGGCCTTTGCAAATGCAAATCCGACCTAATCACCTCTCGAATAAAATTATTTCTTCCTGGCCCAGTGTCTCTCCTCACCTTCGTAGAGGGAGATGAAAATGAGAGACATTCTTTTATTTTTTATTTTTATATATTTTTTAATTTATTTTTGACAGAGAGAGAGAGAACTGAACTTGGGGAACTCCCCAGTTCAGCATATGGTTCCGCACAGGCCGGGGCCGGGATTCGATCCTTGGTCCCCGGCGTTGCAAAGTGAGCACTTAACCCACTGAGCCATCCCAGCTTCCCCGAGAGACATTCTAATAACAGTGACCACTATGGATATAGCCTAACATACTGTGTCAGACCCTGAGTTAAACATTATTTTATTGAATCATTACAAGCCCGTTATTAGGTGTGTATCATCCTCAACTTATAGATGAGGAAACCAAGTTTCAACTGGTTGCACACATTTGCCTAGGCTCACTCCCAGGTAAAACTGCCTCCAAATTCAGAGATTGCAATCAGCATGGCACACGCTCGGCCCGCGCCACTAGGCGGTAGGACCAGAACTGCAATTCCCGTGGGGCTATGCGGCAGCATCGCGAGAGTTAGCTTAAGTGTGGAGGCGCGAAATCGGCGGCCCCGGCTACTACACCAGTTGGGAGGTGGAGCGCTGCGGCAATGGCTGACTGCTACTCCCCCGACGACGAACCTACGACGCGCTCGCTGCTGAGGCGCGTCTTGGATACAGGGTACCCGCGCACCCCGCAGCGACCCCGAAGGACTCGGCGTAGGTATGTGAAGGTGTTGCTCCAGCACATGAGCATCCGGAGGGACTGGGGTCTCAATGCGATCCTGCTGTTTGAAGAAGGAAAACCAGTCTCAGTTGCAGAGCCCAGGGCACCAAAAACTAGTTCCACTCCCCACCTGGGCCCAGGCCAGCTGTTTGTGCCCCCAACCCCGAGACTCCAGACTTTCAGGTCTTCGTACCACAGAATGCAACCATTCCCGCTTTTGGGGGGCAGGGGAGGGGGGCACCTTTGGAGGTGAAGGATGGCCTCTCAGAATACTGCCGTCTGCCCTGTTCTTTAGGCCACTTTCCCTAAAAGCAGCCCAGAATGTGTCAAGGCATCTGTCTGCCCAGAACTACCTCCCAGGTGGTCCCACCTTTCCCTGCACATTCCATCCTACTGTCCCTCTAGCTCCCAGCTGGAAGATGAGAAAGTATCTGGAGAGCACAGCCTGGGCAGGAGGCAGGAACTGGAAAGATGCTTTACTACGGAACAGGAATTTGGCTGACTTGGTGGGAGTGTCAGTGAGTGAGGGCTGTGGTGAGCTCATGATGCAGAAGGTGTGGGAAGTGGCATCTGCGAGACTGGAGCAGTGCACTTCCTTTATAGGCAATGGGAAGCCACTCATTACAGGTTTCAGACCTATGCCGATGAGGTGGAAGCTGTGCCCTGGGAATATTTATGTGGTTCTGGAATCTGAGAAGGATTGAACTAGAGAGACTAGGGCTAGAGTGACCCATGTAGAAGCTGCTGTCAGAACCTGACAAGTCCTTAAAGGGTCTACAAATATTTAAATATGTTACTTGGGATTGTTATTTTAATGGCTGGAATGGATACTCTTACAATTGCTTCTCCTGTCCTCATGGCTAACCCCTACTTCTGCCAAAATCACCTCTGTGCCTTTCTCAGCCCTTCTCTCTGATTGGGTCATCATTTTCTCATTCCCGTACTCCTTGGGCTCCTTTTTATCCACAACCCTAGTGACACAGAGCTGAAAACAGGGACTGTGGGAGGGACAAGTGGTTTCTGGGTTGCTAACCCTGAGGGAAAAA
The DNA here is from genome assembly GCA_004027555.1 of Craseonycteris thonglongyai. Lineage (NCBI taxonomy): Eukaryota > Metazoa > Chordata > Mammalia > Chiroptera > Craseonycteridae > Craseonycteris > Craseonycteris thonglongyai. The sequence continues at coordinate 3,656 of PVKE010011036.1, forward strand.
GACTTCAGGCCAAGATCCCTGATGAAATCATGTCTGTACATCCACTAGTTCCCACTCCCTACATAATTCTTAGAGCTGCTGGTCTTTATACAGTGCCCAGAGATCCATGCTTGAAACACCTTTCTCTATGAGGCTGAGGAGCCAAACAAAGACAGCTGCCAAGCAGCCTTCCCATAGATCCAGGGTAAGTATCTAGCCCATCAACTACTATAGGGCTCTGGCTACCTTTAGGGGTCCCTAAGGTCTAGCTCTGCTCTGAAACCTACCTGGAGGGAATCTCAAGGCAAAGGAACAAACTGTTGGCTTGGTACTTTTGCCCAAAGTCTGTTGACAGGTTGGCCCACATTCAAACCAGTGGACACCTGAATGAACAGTCACCCCGGGTTTTACTGGAGAACATCCTACTAACTGGTGAGTGAGCACTGGCCTGCTGATCAGAATTAGGTACCAATTCCATGATATCCCTAATTCAGGGCAGCCTGCCCTACCAGCCCCATCCTCTCCTTGCTATTTTATAGCCCCGGAATCTTCTGTGGTCATGCCAGAGTCAGTGGTGAAGCCAGTGCCGGCACCAAAGGTGGTCCAACCCTCTAGCCAGGAAAGCAGTAGGGACAGGTACACAGTGAATTCTCCCCTGAGGCTGGGCTGTTAGACAGCTCTGGTCAGGCAACTTCTTGGGAGCCCCCAAAGCCAGATTTGGGCTTCTTGCCTGTCTGAGATAAGCTCCATCTTTGTAGCCTGGAGCTGCAACTTCCTGAACTTGAACCCCCTACAACTCTGGCTCCAGCTGTGTTGGCTCCTGGCAGGAGGAAGCAGAGGCTGAGATTGTCAATATTTCAGCAAGGAATGGACCAAGGTGAGGCCCTGGACAACACCTATGGCCACCCTCTATCTCCTGCCCTTTGTAGAGGTTGGGGAGGCCTGAGAGAGCTACTATGATCCTAGGTAACTTATGGTTTCTTTTTTTTTTAATTTCTCATGCAGAGTCTCATGGGGATGCTGATGCCTCCTTCCTCACCAGGTGCTGTTGCCTGTTCTAGGGGTTGAAGGAGAGGTCTAGGGAAAGAGGTGCTGACTAGAATGGATTCTGGCCATACTGCTCCCTGCCAGTTTTAGCCTTACGGCATGGTGGCTATGTTCTAAGAAACGAGAGCACCAGGGCAGATGGAGAAATGAGGGGGTGAGGGGCAGAGCTGAGCCTCAGGTAGCTGATTTTCCTTTGTACCTCCTCCCTACCCACAGCTCCCTCAACCTGACCTTTGCCACAACTTTCCAACCACAATCAGTGCAAAGACCTGGTTTGGCCCGCAGACCTCCTACACACCGAGCTGTAGATGTGAATGCATTTTTACAAGATCTGCAAAATACTTCAGGTAAGGTTGCGATTTCCTTCTAGTCTGTGGGGCAAGCTCTCCCTCTGTGACAGATAGGAGGGGCTGCTGAGTCTTAGGTTGTTTCCCTCTCCATTGAGTCAAGGACAGTGAACAAGCCTGTCCAGTAGGTCTGTAAGGAGTTTCTGCTTTCTTTTTATAAGGTTGTCTTGGTGGGAGCCAGTCTTAGTCCCTCAGGGTCTTCTAGAACTCCATATGTTGGAGGAGCTACAAGGCTGAGGGTAGGAAAGGGATAGATGGAGCTTGTTGGGAGGTAGAAAGGTGCTAAGTTTCAGATCAGCTGGCCAATCAGAGCTGACCTGGTAACCTGAGTCCAGAAGGCAAGTCAAGTTGACCAGGGTAAGAAGAGGGTTCCAGGCAGAGGGAGCAGAGTGAGAAGTAGAGAGTGGAGGCATGGATAAATAGTTTGAGGCAAGTTGTGGACCCTGGGAATGCCAGGCTAAGGAGCAGGAGGGTAAGCAGAGAGAACTGTGGAAGGGAGATAAAGCTTAGAGTATTAGGTAGTCTCTCTGAAGGCTACTTGGGATTAGAGTCATGGACTCATTGGCCAAGCCCTGGTGACTAGGTAGGAGCAGGTGGGCCTGGAGTACACTGAATACCATCAGGCTTTTTAATCTCCAGGTGACAGCTTCAGAACCCCTGTTGCTACCCTGCCAACGGACACTGTGTTAGAGGACACCCAACCATTCTCCCAGCCTTTGATTGGCCGTCCCCCGAGTGTACACCATTCCCTGCCCTGTCCTTCTGTCTCTGCTGAGAGGGCTGTCAGTCATAGGGCACGGAGCAGTGGGCTTGGGCTGCAGAACAACAGTGAGTATGTGGGGCAGGTGGCCTGGAGCCAAGCCAAGCTTGGGTGAGAGTTGGCACTGTTGATTTTCCCTTCTCAGGTCCATATATGTGCCCCCCCAGAGTGCCCTGGCTGTTGGTCCCTCCTCTATCCAACAGCAGAGTCAGTGTGGAGCCAGGAGACTCCAAACCAGTGCCTGGGGCTGTCTCTGGCCCTCTCTCCTTGATGGGCTAGCCTGGGTTTTACTTCTCTATCTTTACCCATTCTCAGAGCTACAGCCTTGGCCTACTGCTTCTCTAGCCTGTGTTCTCTCCCCTTGATTCAGGTCCTAGGAAACCAGCCCAACTTCTGGCAGGAAAGGCAGAGGATATGGGCTTCCCCAACAACAGCAATAGTATTTCTGGAGAAGATGGACTAGAGCCCTTACAGGATGGAGTTGTTGAGGAGGTAGAGGAAATGATGGAAGAAAGTTTGAGTATGAGCACAGTGAAGGAGGCAGCAGCAGCACAAGGATCTGCCAAAGCAGAAGAACCTGAGAGACACACAGAAGTAGAAGTAGAGGGATCCTGGGGGCCACCTGAGGCCAAGGAGCCAGCAGGATCTTCAGGGGATGAGGACACCTCTAATAGGGCAGGTAAAGGGCCCATTGCAGGAATCAGGGTAAGTGGGTAAGTGATAGCTGTGTTTAGTGACTGACCTTGGAGGAGGGCCTTACCTGAGTTGTATTTCTGAGCACAGGTAGTGTTGGACCAGGGAGACTCTGAGGGGCCCCTTGCTTGACTGGCTGGTGCTAGATGGGGCCCTTAATGAACAGGACATGGAGGCTGTAGGCCAACCTGCAGCTGTGCACCACATGTGGCCCAGGATGGCTTTGAATGTGGCCCAATATAAATTCGTAAACTTTTTTAAAACAATGAGCTTTTTTTGTGACTTTTCTTTATTTTTTTTAAGATTTATTTTTATTGTTTTTGACAGAGACAGAGAGAAGGGGGAGGGCCCAGAGCCGCCTCCATAGTTGCACATCATTAGTTTTCTACATAGTTTCATTCCACAGGTCGTCACCAGGCTGTGCAGGACAGGAACCAGGGCAGGAACCAGCTGGTAGCCTCCCTCATGGGCAGTGCACCTCCCTGTGGGCGGTACACTTTCCCGTGGGCCTCCCATGTAGAAGGCTCGCCCTGGTAAGAACCATACTTGGGGCATACCCCAGTTCAGCATATGGGTCTGCATGGGCCAGGGCCAGGATTTGATCCTCAGACGCTGGTGCTGCAAGACAAACTCAACCCACTGAGCCATCCCTGCACCCTGATTTTTCTTTTTCATTCTTTTTTTCTTTTTATTATTTTTTTAAAGCTTATCAGCTGTCGTTCGTGTTAGTGTATTTTATATGTGGCCCAAGACAGTTCTTCTAATATGGCCCAGGGAAGCTAAAAGATTGGTCACTCCTGCTGAAGTCCTTTAGGGTTATATGAGATGGTTAGGCCTGAGACCCTTGTAACTCTGCCCTTTCTCTACAGTAAGTCCTGAGTTGACCTCCAGTAACCCAGAGTATCTTCAGACCAGGCAACTTCAGTTTCTTGAGCCAGCCCCACTGGCGAGCACTGCAGTGTAAGATCCCATGACGCTGTTCCACATGGTCCTCTTGGGAAGGGGGTAGGCACTGAGGTTGGCCTTGGATACCACAGGTTATCCCTCTTCCTATAGGTGTGCAGATCAGTACTCAACAGAGCACCCTTAGGTGGACTGGGTGTGGCTCACTGAGCACATCTGTCATCCTGGTGCCAGTTTCTAGCGGCTTAGAAGATCCTGGGTAGGGGGAAGTGGTTAGGTCATTATGTAGTCATTGGTTTTCTACATAGTTTCATTCCACAGGTGGGCAAGGGGCTTCCCACATGGGAAACTTGCCCCAGCGAGAATTGAACTGGGGGCACCCAGTTCAGCATATAGGTCTGCATGGGCCAGGGCCTGGATTCAATCCTTGAACCCCGGGGTTGTAGGACGAGCACTCAACCCACTGAGTCATCCTGGCATCCCCAAAGATTTATTTTATTGTTTTGAGAGAAGGTGAGAGAAGAGAGAGAGAGAGAGAAAAGGGAGGCCGCAAGACTTATCTTTGATTAGAAGCCTCTTCAGGTACCAGTTTAGCTGTCTATTTTATTTTATTTTATTTTTTTAAATAAATCTTTGTTTGTTTATTTATTTATTTATTTATTTGACAGAGAGAGAGAGAGAGAGACAGAGACAGAGACAGAGAAAGAACTGAACTGGGGGAACTCCCTAGTTCAGCATATGGGTCCGCACGGGCCGGGGCCAGGATTCGATCCTTGGTCCCCGGTGCTGCAAAGTGAGCACTTAACCCACTGAGCCATCCCAGCTTCCCCTATTTTTTTTTTTTTTTTTTTAAGATTTAGCTTTTTATTGTTTTTGACAGAGAGAGAAGGGGGAGGGCCTTGAGCAGTCTCCATAGTTACACATCATTAGTTTTCTACATAGTTTCATTCCACAGGTAGGTGCTGGACTGCATAGGGCAGGAACCAACTAGGGAGCCTCCCACATGGGAAGCATGCCCAGGGCAGGAGCCAAACTGGGGGCCTCCCACATAGGAGGCTCACCCCCATGAGACCCAAACTTGGGGCACAGCCCCGTTCAGTATGAGTCTTCACGGGCTGGGATTCGATCCTCGGACCCCAGGGCTGTAAGACAAGCTCTCACCCACTGAGCCATCCCGGCTTCCCCTAACTGTCCATTCTTGCCCCTAGCTTATCTTCAGAGCCTCTGGAGCCTCTATTGGCCAGGCTTCCTCCCAAGGCCCGAACGGCTGGCCCCAGGCTCCGTCAAGACCCCTACAAGATTGGACTGAGCCACTATGCTAAGCTCTTCAGCTTCTATGCTAAGATGCCCATGGAAAAGAAGGCGCTTGAGATGGTAGAGAAGTGGTGAGTCCTGGACCCTTGGTTGGGGAGAGGAGCCCCTTAGATTATGAACAGTCTGTTTAGTTTGTTCTATTTCAACATTTTTGGCAGCCTGGGCAAATATTTCCAACATCTTTGTGATGACCTGGAGGTATTTGCTGTTCACGCTGGCCGCAAGACTGTGAGGCCTGAGGACCTGGAGCTGCTGATGCGACGGTATGTGGATGGGAACAGGGAGGTTCTGAGTTTGGGAATGTAGGCGCTGATTCTGTTTGTCTCTGTCTTCTGCTACAGGCAGGGCCTGGTGACTGACAAAGTCTCCCTGCACGTGCTTGTGGAGAGACACCTGCCCCTGGAATACCGGCAGCTGCTTATCCCTTGTGCATTCAGTGGCAACTCTGTCTTCCCTGCCCAGTAGTGGTCAGGTCTTGACACCTGCCTGCCTTGTCTCCATCTGGGGCCCCTTGGCTCCACATACTCTTCCAGGCCTCCCCCTTATCCCCCATCAATAAAGTATCATAAACAATATGCTGTGTTTTGGTACATGCCCTGGGGCCAGCCAGGCAGGGACCAGCCCCCTTCTCTTGACTTCACAGCATAACCAAGAGAATAGCATGGATTCAAACAATTTTATACTAAAAGTCAAGGGTTAGCTGCCCACAGTGGTCCTATCTTGCAGGCTCCTGCTCACGAGGCCCCATGCGCCTGATGTCAGTCATCTGAAGCCATTCCAGGGCGGTCTGCAGCTGTATCACAATGTCTTCTTCCTTCTCACCTTCCTCTGGCAGTTGTGTCACAGGGAGCTGGAAGGCCTGACTCAAATAGCTGTTCAGGGTTTGCTTGTCCAGTCTGGGATCAATGGTCATCAGGGCTTTACGTACCTTGAATAGGGTTACCTCTTCATGGCTGTCCCACAGAAAGAGAGAGAGAGAAGCCTTGATCACTCTCCCTCCCATGTACCTCAGAGCCCAAGATGCCTTCTGCCAGGCTTGAGCAGTATATAGTGCCCAGCACCAAGCTCAATACACAGGGAGACCCAAGGGCTTGAGATGCCACCCTATGGGACTTGCCTATGGTTAAGTGGTCCTGAGAGCCCTAGGGTCACTCACAGTTCCAGGCCCAGTTCCAGCCTTAGCTCCTGTAAATATTTATCCTTTTCATCCATGTACTGTTCCCACAGCTTTTGCACAAAGGGTACACTCTGGCCCTCCTCATCCTGGAAGGGGCCATAAGACAGAATGAGAACACATGGGCTAGGGTCTAGCAGAGGCTAGGGCAAGGCTGGGCAAGTTTCTGGACCCCCCCGCCCCCCACCCCACACCTCTATAAACAATGAGTGGTAGTTGAGCAAATCTGCATTGCTGCTGTTGGGATGCCAGCCTCCTTCTTCCATCAGCTCCTGAATCTTTTCTTCTTTCTTAAAGGGGAAGGTGCTCTTGAGGATAGTCCTGTGAGGAGACATAAGAGCCAACAGAGGCCTGGCTGAGGGACTCCTTTGCCAGCCCCACTAGTGCTCAAAAGGGCAGCTAGCATTGAGGCTGGCGCTTCCCACCAGACCCCTTTCCCCTGCACACCTGCGAGGCTGTCCAGAGGAGATGTTAGGCAGGAGTTTGAAGTGGCCTGGCTGGCCTCTCACCTTAACTGCTCCATGGTTAGTAACCCCTCATTCTGACTGTCAACATTTGTCATCTCCTTCAGCAGCTGTGTTAATGTCTCCTTCTGCTTGATGTACACACTTTCTCTCCTCTGCAAGGAGGGAAGCACTAACTTGCTGCTTCTTGGAATGGTAGGTACAGAGTTGACCTATGCTGGGGACAAAGGGTGGAGGGCCAGATCCAAGCTCACCTTTCCCATTAAGATTGCATAGAACTGACTCATGACCTCATTGGAGCGGAAGAGCTTAATATTTTCAAAAATGGTGTAAGCCCAGGCTATGGCATCAGCAGGCCCAAAGCGACGCTCCAGGAAATTGAAGAAGAAATCTGAGAACTTCTCTTTCTGCAAGGTAGGGGAAGACTACTTGGTTAGCTGTCCCATGGTTGGTTGGTGGGCCCTACTCCCTGTTCTCTAGCATCTTGAGGGAAGCCCCTGGAGGATTCTGGAGGCCACACCAAGCCAAAATGACTAGCAAGATCTGACCTGCTCCTCAGTGAGACGTTCCTTCCAGGCATCCCTAAGGAGGTTTACCACATCCTTCTTGGTTGGCTTTTTGTTCTCCACAATGCCATCAAACTGAAGAAAAGAGGGGATGGATTCCCCATGGCCCTGGAAGGGAGAGTATCAGCTCATCACTGGACTCATCTGTGGCCCCACCCTCAGGCAGGGCAGAGCCCCAGATAGTTACTTCAGAAACTCAGGTCTTAGCAGTAAGGCTTAGCCATTCTGACTCTGGCCTCAAGCCTCACAAGCCCAGGGACTCCCCTACCAGACCAGTGAAGAAGTCTTTCTCCCGGAGCAACCCCTCGCCAATCTCTTCCAGGAGCACATCCACTAGCTGGTCACTGTTTTTGCCCTCGGCCAGCATTTGCCAGCGATCTGGACCCCCAGCCACCACATCTATAAGTGGAGAGAGGGAGCTGGAGTCTGAACCACACACTTGAGCAATCCCTGGGTCCCTGATGGCCATTACCTTCACACTTGGTCCAATCAGGCCGTGGTGTGGAGGTACCCTGGATCTCCTGCAGCTCAGAATAAAACTTGTCCCGCTCCTTCAGTGTGCTCATGTGCAGTTGCAACAGCATTTCATGCTCCTTGCAGACTTCTTTGTAGTCATCTCTCAGGCTGTTCAGCTGTGGGCAAGGTAATTGGTCCTTGCTGCTCACCTGTATGACACTGCCCTACCCTGCCTGGCCTGCCTGCCCACAAGCACCTGCTCCTGCAGATCCCTGTTGGTTTTCTCCTGCATTTCAAAGTCCCTCCTGGGCACCACATCTCCAAAGTTGGCCTTCATGGTGTTGAGTTCCATCTGCGTGCGGGCCAGGTCTTGCCGGGTCATCTTCAGAGCCACTCTTAACTTCACAGGGTCCTCCCCCCAAATGCCTGCCAGGGGCCCCATCAGCTTGCATCACCCTGGCTCTGGTGCCTGTAGCCCAGGGCAGGGTTAGAGTGTCCCTTGGGGGGCTTGTCCCAAGTTCTGCTCTCTTTGCTTGGGAACCCCTGGGTCTTTCTCATGGTGCTACCAGCCCAGGACTTAAATAGAGAAGCCTGGGACAAGGGGTACAAGGTCTGTCCTGCCCTTGGGGAATCTAGGCTGCCTCAGCTGCCAGCACTTGTTTCCTACTTAATGAGTCTTATTCTCAGTTGAGCTCAGAAGATCCACAGAGCCAGGTGGCAGCAGGGCCGCTCCCATCATGAGTGGGCACAGAATGAGCAGATATTAGGAGAGTTGAATGAATGGGGGTGGGCAGTGAGAGCCAGATTTCTCTCCAGCACCTTCTCAGGGGAGAGAAACCCACTTTGGGCTTACCTGGGGACTGGGCTAGTGACATGTCTTCCCGCTGGTACCGTAGCTCATTCAGGTCTGCAATGAGGATCTTGCGGGCATCTCTCTCACTGAGGTAACGCAGGTACTCCTCAGCCAAGTTCTTCTTCAGTTTGGTCACCTGTTGGGAAGGTGGCTGCATGGTCAGGGGCTGCCTTTGGATCCCTGTATGTATCTAGATACCACAGTGGATAGGATGTGTGCTGGGTGACCCCATCAGGGCCTAACAAGAAAGGTAGAGGAAGAGGGACACTGACCATTTCTGAGAATCTAGAAAAGTGCCAATGTGTCCTCCTGTGGAGAAAATCTGGCAGTTAAGAGCAGGATTCTGCTGGCATTTGGGGCCAGCAAGGAAGTGCTGAGTTAAGGAAGAGGGCAGAGTGTGCAGGTAACAGGGACTTTGGGGAGGTGATGGCTCATGTCATTCCACGGAGAAAAGTGGAGTTAGGGGTTCACCTCAGTGCCCAAGGCCTCAGTTCACCCCTGAGGTGGGGGTGGCAGGTATTCAGGGAGTTGGCCATCATATTATTCCCATTTACCTCGCTTTGCAATGAGATCTTCTCTTCATTCTTTTTGTCAATGAGTTTTAGCAAATTCATCTTCTCTTTCTTCAGCATGGTGATTTCAGTTTTCTCTTCAGCCCTCATGGCCAGGATCCTCTTGTTGCAGTAATCATTCACAGTGACAAGCTTGGCTTTCAGGGGCTCCAGAGCCCGAATCTTCTCCTTCTGGTGGGCTAAACAGGTACAGGTGGGAAAGTCCCTTTGGGGCCATGGGGAATAGCCCTAAGGTCCCAGTGAGTGGCTACATCCCTTGGAAACTCCAAGGGTCTACTCATGCCTTATTCAAAGCATGGCCCGTGCTTCAGGCCTTCTTACACTTCCTTTTAAACCAAGGGCAGAGTCTAGATGAGGACTTGGGTCTCACCTATGCCCTTTCCCCTTACAATCATTAGTTCTGCAGCTGTACTATGCCTGGCACCTCCTGAGCCTAGTTGAGGGGAACCTCCTCACTTTCCAGAGGTACTTATTCCCTTCTGGGTTCACTCTCAATAGAAAAGGTGCTGTTTCCTACAAATACTGCCCCACCATGTTTCCCAAGGACAGAAAGTGGTCAAGTGTCCTGGGGTGCCCTATCACAGGACAGTGTAAGCCAGGTGTGTCTTCCCTGGGCCACATTGGAAGAAGAATTGTCTTGGGCCACACATAAAGTACACTAATACTAACAATAGCTGATGAGTTAAATAAAATTGCAGAAAAATCTCATATGTTTTAAGAGGTTTATGAATTTGTGTTGGCCCACATTCAAAGGCATCCTGGACCACATGCAGCCAGCCTAGAGGCCACAGGGTGGATAAGCCTGGTGAAAGCAAAAAGGCTAAGCAGGGTTTGGCAACCTTAAGACTTAGTATTATTCTAGCCCTACTTTTGAGGCCTAGAAGGTCAGAATAGGATCCTCTCCACTCTTCCTGCTGGGCTCAGACAGGAAGGCTGCAGTCTTACCCAGCATCACCTCATACGCATTCTTGATGGAGGATAGCAATGGCTTGTATGTTTTGAAGTCCTCTATGAAGAACTCAAAGATCTCTCTGTAAGGCTGGCAAGAAAAGGGAACTTGTCACGTCCTGGCCTATACCTGCCACCCTCAGTGAGACCTCAGTTTTTCTTTGCTTGGCTTAGAAGTATTTTAACATGGAGCTGCCAGGCGACTCACATTCAAATAAATGCCCCAGGTCTCACCAGTTGCCAGGAAATGGAGGGGCAACTCTGTTCTCAACTGCTTTCCAGAGGCCTCACCTGGTGTTGTCTCTGAGGCCTTGCAGACAACCTAGGTTAGAACCTCCCCCTCTGTGGCTTTCTAGGAAGCCATACCAGCTGGTGGCTTCCCACTAGCACTCACCCACCCACATCTTACAGCCCTGTGGACGCAGGAGGAGATCGAAGACTCTAGCCTTACATTCTGATCTTCAAGTACAGGTGTGGTTTTCTGCATACTTAGCCATACATGAAGCTTTAGGAAGAACCATTGTGTACTGAAATGAGCACAGGCTCTTGAATCAGCCCTTAGTTTGAATCCTAGCCCCACCACTTCATAGATGTATGCCTTCTCTGAACTTCTGTTTTCTTGTTGGTGAGGTACTTTCAGTTTGTAAGATCATATATAAGGCCCTGTGCAGGGTCTGACATTCAGATGTGAGGGATTCTGGGAAAGCCAGGATGGCTCAGCGGGTTGAGTGTTCGCTTTGCAGCGCCGGGGACCAAGGATCGAATCCTCGGGCCCCAGCCCGTGCAGACCCACATGCTGAGCTGGGGTGTTCCCCCAGTTCAGTTCTCTCTCTGTCTCTGTATCTCTCTCTCTGTCACAAACAATTAAAAAAAAAGAAGTGAGGGATTCCCCATCATCATCTCTATTTGAGTAAGTATTTGGTGATTTCCTCTCAAATATGTACCAGGATCTAGGTTGCATCTACATTTCTTTTTATGCATCTGGGCTAAGTTCCTAAAGCTTGGAACAACACACTGAGCTGGTGGATACTGTAGGGCCCCTCTTTGCCCAACTGCCAGGATTCAGATTCCATTCATTGATAGCCAATGACCCAAGCTGGGTGTTAGGGGCCACAAAACTGAAGGTACTAGAGACAGCATCTGGTCCACCTGACTCAGGTGAGGAAACTCAAGCCTCAGGAGAGTTTTGGTTTCATACTGGCAGGCTCTCCTGCTCATTGGCTTTGTCATAGAACATGTTTTTCTTACCAGGAAGGGAAACCCAAAAGACCTGGTCTCAAAGGAGGCTGGTCTCTCCTGAAGGTCTGAAGTGCTCAGTTCTGGTAAGGTTTCCTCCCACCCCTCCCCCTGCCATTTCTATGGTAACTTTGTGGCTCTGACCTGAAGCCTTAACTCCTGGGCAGAATCTGTGCCCAGTTCCAGCAGGAGGAGCTCCTTGCGTAGGTAGTCCTCTAGCTGCTCCAGATACCGTGGCTTGGTAGTGCCCAGTGGCTGCTGCTGCCACCTACTGAAGGGGATGGTAAGCTGAGTTGTGATGGGCACCCCATGAGGCCCTTGCACCCTTGGACTGGGGCAGCACATAACTCAATGCTGTCTGTGGGCCAAATGTGGGGTTTGTACCAGCCCATCCACCATTGGGCTTACCCTGCTCGCTTCTGGTAGTCATCTGAACAGGGCTTTCGATTATGCAGAATGGTCTGGCCACTGGTGTATGTGGGCCATGGGGACAGGTAGCTGCTAATGGAGGGCAGAAAGGACTGCAGGAAAGGACAGTTGGGGTTACTATGGCAACATTGCTCCCCTTCTGTTCCCTCTCCATCCTCCTCCCTCCACTCATGATCCCCCCCACCCAACATCTCTTAATATACTTCATAATTATGACTATGGGCTTTAGAGTTATAGAGGGCTTAGGTTAAGTCCCAGATCCTCCTTATTAGCTGTGGGACCACAGGCTTCACTTCTCTGAGCCTTAGTTTCTACATCTATAAAATGGATGTAGTCCCTATTGCACTATATTGATGTGAGGATGCAATGAGAAAGCATAAAGGGTGGTTTATATGAACTCAGGCAACTCCTAAGAACTCAGTAAAGGTGAGCTATTCTCCTCTGTAGGTATGTCAGTGAGTATTGGATACTTGTGCTATGAAAACAGATGTGAATACTGATCAGGACCAGCCTTTGTCCCCACAAGACAGTTCAGTTAAAGAGATAGATGGAGGAGGGTAGGTCCAGCTTCAAGCCTGGACTGACATAGATAGGACTGCAGAGATGCAGCAGGGTGAGCTGTGGACCCTGGAAGGAGACTGGGCTATACCCTCTGGGGGAGGGGGAGGAAGAGGGAGAAGTAGTGAGAATGACCTGAAGTGGAATTTCATTTTGAAACTTGAACAGGGGTAGGGGGTGGAAGCAGTAGTATGTATGGGCTTATTTTTTAAACCTTTCATGAAATACTCAACACATAGGAGAAAAAAATGATCTCTGATTAGTGAAGCCCACTTCTAGGGTTCATCCATTCATTTATTCATCAAACATTTCTGGGTCCATAGTACATGACAGCCTCTGCTGGCTTCTAGGAACATGAGGGAAACTAGGGGTATTCATCATAAAGCATAAGTTAGCAGGTAGTGACTGAAGCTAATCCAGTTTACAGTAGGAGGAGGGCCCTGAGTGGAGGGGGTCAAGGGCAGTAGGTCATTTTAGAAGAGGAGGTGATGATGTCAGTGATGTTCAATAAAGCTTGAGTGAGGGTGTGGGAGGAGCTGCGGTCACTCTAGAAGAGGATATGTGTATGTGGGGGTGGGAGGCTAGGGGACACAAAGACTGCCTGCATGGCACCAATACATCAGGGAAACAAGAGGAGTTTTGGAGAGCTATGAACAGGGGCCAATGCCCAAGGATGGCAGACTGGATAAGGCTAAGCCCTGAGGTTGAGGCTGAGGCTGAGGCTGAGGCTGAGGCTGAGGCCTGGGGCAGCCAGTCCAAGGTGAGATAGAGATGGACCAGCAGCTTTATGCACAAGGTTGGCCCTCAAAGCCTTATTTATGACTGACAAAATGAGCAAACTCCTAAGTACCTAAAAATATAAAATTGTTAGGTAGCCATGAAATTAGTACCCACATATTAATGCTATAGCTCTAAAGGTTAAAAAGGCCTGACATTAGGAAAAAATCACAGTCAGGTAAGACCAGAAGAGATAGAAGAAATGAAAAAGGTTATCAGCAATTATTATTTTCTAATGATAGGCCCATGGGTTCTTTTTTGTCTGTAACTATATATTTTTTAAAATTTTGTGCAAAGGACATAAATTACTTTCAAATATAAAAGAAAATTTAATTATTAAATTCAATACTGAATTAAAAAAAAAAGATTTGGGAAAGCGAGGATGGCTCAGCAGGTTAAGCGCTCACTTTGAAGTCCTGGGGACCAAGGATCGAATCCTGGCCCCAGCCCATGCGGACCCACATGCTGAACTGGGGTGTGCCCCCAGTTCAGTTATTGCCCGGACCTATGTGGGAGGCTCCCAGCCCAGTTCCTGCCCTGCGCAGCCCTGTGCCCACCTGTGGAGTGAAACTATATGGCAAACTAATGTCAACTATGGAGACTGCTCTGGGCCCTCCCCCTTCTCTCTATCTCTCTCTGTCTCTGTTTCTCTCTGTCAAAAATCAATAAAATAAATCTTAAAAAAAAAAAAAAGATTTATTGTTTTTGACAGAGAGAGATAGGGAGAAGGGGGAGGGCCCAGAGCAGTCTCCGTGGTTGTATGTCATCAGTTTTTGACATGGTTTCGTTCCACACAGGTGGGCATGGGGGGAGGAGGGCAAGGGCAGGAACCAGGTTGGAGGCCTCCCACATGGGAGGCATGCTCTGCGAGCTGGGGGCTAAACCAAGGGTCTCCCACATGGTTGGGAAGCTTGCCCCAGTTCAGCATATGGGCATCCATGAGCTGGGGCCAGGACTTGATCCTTAGACCCCAGGGCTGCAAGCTGAGTGCTCAACCTGCTGAGCCATCCCAGCTTCCCCTAGTGTGGTTTTTATAAAAGCACAGTGACCCCTGGAAGATACCTGGAAAGTTCTCAAAGTACCACTTAACCCTAGTGAGTTAATAAGTTTTTCACACTTTCAGAGGCCAGTCCTCATGTTCTGTCTGCCATTTGCTGAGAGAATCACCAAATTTTGATTCCTGGGCATGTGCTGCTTTTTGGCCTGGTTATCAATAGCTGGGAAAGCCTCCCCAGGCAAGTAGCTGGAAGGAGGGATTCCAAGGTGCTCCATGTTTCTTTGCTTCCCCCTGCAGATGAAAATGGGAAGGGCGACCCGTGGTGTGGTTGTGTGTGGGGAGCCAGAGGGAGGGAACATTGCCCTCTGGTGGTTGAGCCCAGAGTAGCTGCCGCTGCTCAGAAGAAAGGGAAGATCTGCCCCAGGTCCACTGAGTGGCTGCTATGGGGTGATGAGGAATAATGGGTCTTGCAGAGCCATGGCTACACTTGTTCTTTGCAAAGTCCACACTACCTTCCTTTACCTCCCTGGAATCAGGGTCCCCATGTTGGGAGTCCTCAGCCTCACTAAGTGTGTGGTCCATGTGTCCCCAAATCCTCTCCACAGACATACCGGTACTCACACAAGGAAAACCACTACACAGCCCTCAGTGCTCCACTGTGAGCTGGAGTTACAGGCTGTTCAAATGTGTTTTTTTCATTTGTAAGATTTGGACAATGGCTGCTTGTTGATTAAATAATAACAATCTTTATTATTATGATCATATCAACAGCAACCCTAAAGCAGTTATGTCCAGTCTTTTGGCTTCCTTTGGTCACAATGGAAGAATTGTCTTGGGCCACAAACACTAATACTAACGACAGCTGATGAGCTAAAAAAAAAAAAAAATCACACACAAAAAATGTTTTTTTTGTGTTTTTTTTTTGACAGAGAGAGAGAGAGATACAGAGACAGAGAGAGAACTGAACTGGGGGAGCTCCCAGTTCAGCATATGGTTCTGCACGGGCCGGGGTCGGGATTCGATCCCTGGTCCCCGGCGCTGCAAAGTGAGCGCTTAACCCACTGAGCCATCCCGGCTTCCCCAAAAAATGTTTTAAGAAAGTTTATGAGTTTGTGTTGGGCCACATTCAAAGCCATCTGGGCTGCAGGCGGATTATGGGTTGGACAAGCTTGCCCTAAAGTATTTAATAAGACAGCATTCATTTTTACATAAAAACTTTAAAGAACAGGAATAGAGGAAGGAATTTCCTGATACTGGTAGTCTTTACTTCCAACCCAGAGCTAACAACGTAATGAACAAACGTCCCTTTACTCCTGCCTTCACACTCCTACTCAAAGCATTTATGGAGCACATATGCCAGCTACTCAAGTACCCTATCAGACACTTTGGTCATAAAGGCAAAAAGTCATAGCCCTGAAGGACCCTGTCAGGTCTGGTGGGATCATCCTAGCACCTAGCAGCCTGGATGAAGAAATGAGGTCCAGTCCAGATGCTGAGTTGCAGGGAAGGGGTGTCCATATGGGCTGAGTCCCTCTCAGTTGGAGAATCTTGGAAGGCTTTTCAGATGAGGATCAGCAAGTATGTACATTCCCACCCCAGAGCCAAGTGGACCTGGCCTCTGAGAGCCACACTCTCCTGCTGGGAGAAGCCATTTGGTGGGGCATGTTTCAGGTGGGTGGTGCCTTGGGTAGCAGAGAAGGAAAATAGAATCTTAGGGCTGACATCTGGGGTTCCAACAGGACATCGCTACTAACCAGTGTCTTCCATTTCTGAGAAAGCTTGCGTGTCTGGGTACTATTGGTTTCTGTGAGGAAGGGGTCCTCTGTGGTCATTCCTGAAGGCTGCAGGTGTGTTCTGCAAATAGAAGGGGAAGAAAGTGGTGGGTGACAGAGCCCTGAGTGGGGAAAGCACTTTTACCCTTCCTAGATCCATAAGACATGACTTCCTCCAACCTCAGAGCCAGGCTCTGGGTCTTCCCAGTGCTGCCTCCAGATTCCCAAAGACACTGCCAACAATCTGTTGGCCCTGGGCCCAAACAATTTTCTTACAGTCCAAGAATTTTTCTCATCATCAGAGTCTCGCCAACTCCTGCAGTGGCAGGATACCCTCACCATGAACCTAGAGAATCCTGCAGGCCTACATTTCCATGCAGTATCCAGATGTGGCTGAAATGACAGTTTCATGTACACTCTGGGGGTACGGTACCAAAGGTAGGTGCTGTAGGACAAGAAGCACAGGGTCTGGGGTCCAAGAGCCCGGGTGGGAGTCTCAGTCCTCCACTACTGGCTGATAGGGCCCAGGGGCTGACATCTGTCATTCCAACAGGAGCCCCTCTTGGGCAAGTCATTTAACCTCTGTAAGCCTAGTTTCCTCAAAAGGATATAGATACAAATCTTGCTTTTTTCTATCTCACAAGGTTGCTGTAAAGTTTTAAAAAGCACAAAAAAGATATGCAAAAGTAGCCTGTAGACTACAAGGAGCTGCACAGATGTTAATTATGACAGCATGATGGGAGAAAGTGAATCCTACGGAGGTCTTTAACATCTAGGCCTCTTGGGAGAGCCATCCTTGCTCAAGCTAGGAAGGCATTTGGGGGTCAACAGGGAGGGCTGCATATAGGTGGGCAGATCCATGTGGAGCAAAACGAAGAATTCCAGGTGGTGGTGGTGGTGTGAGGGGTGATTTATGCTGCCAGATAAGACTTGTGTCTTCATTCCCCTTGCTAGCTGGTGACCTTGGACATGCTATTTAACCTCTGGATGCTGTTCCATCCAGTTCCACTGAGTTCCAACTTTAGTGTTTTTGTTCATAAAAGTGAGACTAGGACTACTTAAACTCCAGGGAAGTTGAGAATAGTAACATGAACCCAGCTGGGAAACCCTGCCCTGCATGACTTCTCAGTCCTACTCCATGGAGCCATGACACTCCAAACTCCAGTCCTCTGTTGTCTCTAAACCAAACAAGTATGAGAAAACCATGGTTGAATAAGCAGCTGGTGTGGAAAAGGAGGGGATTTTGCTCAGACATTCATGGGTTTGAGATAGGAAACAACAGATCAACCCCTCTGCTCACTAGGTAAAATCAATACTTCTCCTTCAAGACCAATCAATTTTCCAAACTCATTTCTCCTTGCTCCTGTTGGAACTACCACATAAGGCAAGGTAAGCAAGAAAACTATGGGAACTCTACATATCCTTAGAAATTGTCAAGGGGAAAAGCTCAGTAGGTAAAAGATGTTAGTTTTGAATGTCAAAGGAAACAGTAAAAACAGACTTTCAAATAATAATTTTAAAAACACCTGGTAGAGATTATAGACTTATTTAAAAAGCTTAGGATGGTCTTTTATATTATATTAAATGTTTTACACCAATTCTCAGGGGAAACAGGAAACAGGTATCTTTATTTCTACTTCAAAAATAAAGAAAACTGAGTTATTTAACTAATGGTAGGCACTGGGTTTATCAGGGGGTAATTATGCCCTGGTAGCCAGTAAACTCAAGCTTCTGAATTCCATCCACACAGTCACTGTGCCCAGGATGTGAAGGTGAAAGGAGAAACCCAATAGGGAGGGGAAACCTGCCCCAAGGAAATACACAATAAAAGGTCCCTTTTAGAGAGTTATGCTGACATATCAATAGTGCTAGGTTCTGGCCTATCTTTTATCATCCTGACGCTGCTTTGAGAGCTGGAAGAGGACACCTACACAGTGCCTCTAAGGCAAACAGAGAACCTGGTCCAATGTACATCATTAAGTACTGGTGAATGAAGAATATGAACAAGAACGAATGATGTTTTGTACTGCCATCAAGTTCAGCCTCTCAGCAATTACATTATGCTTCCTTCTTAAAATAGATAGGGAGTCTCTTTCTGAGTCTGTTTCATGTCCTTTTCAAACATGGCTGCAATTTCCTAAATCATTTCTGTGCTGGGTAACAACAATCTCTCAAGCCTGCTGTCTGGTTCTTATTTATTTAATTTAATTTAATTTAATTAATTAATTTATTTATTTTTGAAAGAGAGACAGACAGACAGAGACAGACATAGAGACAGAGACAGAGAGAGAACTGAACTGGGGGAGCTCCCAGTTCAGCATATGGTTCCGCACTGGCCGGGGCCGGGATTCGATCCCTGGTCCCCGGCGCCGCAAAGTGAGCGCTTAACCCATTGAGCCATCCTGGCTTCCCCTTTTTTTTAAATATATTTTTATTTATTTTTATTTTTGACAGAGAGAGAGAGAGAGAGAGAGAGAGGGAGAGAGAGAGAGAGATACAGAGACAGAGACAGAGACAGGGAGAGAACTGAACTGGGGCAGCTCCCAATTCAGCATATGGTTCCGCAGCGCCGGGGCCGGGACTCGATCCTCGATCCCCGGTCCCCGGTCCCTGGAGCTGCAAAGTGAGCGCTCAACCCACTGAGCCATCCCGGCTTCCCTCTGTCAAGTTCTTATAGATTCATTTTAGTTCTGAATTAAATAATCTAATTGCTATTTAATTTCCTGACTTTTGTAGGCTTTGTCAAAGCAGCAGAACTTGAAGGATTAGAGTTGAGGTGAGATCAGGTTTTTTTTTTGCACTGGGAATGAGTAGAAGGAGAAACTACATTCATTTAACACCAAATACCTATTATATACAAAAGTTATGATGAGAGCATCCTATATTT
Source organism: Craseonycteris thonglongyai (assembly GCA_004027555.1). Lineage (NCBI taxonomy): Eukaryota > Metazoa > Chordata > Mammalia > Chiroptera > Craseonycteridae > Craseonycteris > Craseonycteris thonglongyai. Next base: position 22,388 of record PVKE010011036.1, read on the forward strand.
GCCTAAATGTTTCCAATAATGTTTGTGATGTGGGTTGTATCATCCTCATGTTTGAGATATAGAAGAAGAGGCCTGGAAATTTAAGGGCCTTCTCTGAGGTGCCAAAGCTAGAAAAGTATTTAGCCAAACTTTTTTTGTTTTAATTGGTGTATTTTGTGGTTTCCCCGGGTAACAGAGCTTATTTTGCTGTGCCCAGAGGCTACACCGCCTGTAGAATGTGCCTGGTCTGCTTAGAAAAAGCCAGCAATTTGACAAGCTTTTTGTTATAAGCCAGTGGGTGAAGAGGCAGTTTACCCAAGAGCTTAGGGTCAGGAGTCTCACCTAGCTCCACCATTTACAAACACGTGTAAAATACATGATCTCTGTAGGCTTTTATTTCTTTTGTAAAATGGTGATATTACTACGTCATACAGCTGTTGTGAGGGTTAAGTGTGGTATATAAAGCACTTGTCACATAATATATACTTAATACAAACAAGCTGGCTGTTACTAATTATGAAGTGCGCCTGTCCTTTTTCTGGCACGTAAAGTCCTCACTGGGCTGACAAGTCATCCAAGATTCTGTTTCTGCACCACCGATGCTGTGGGGCTGGTACCCCAGACCAAAGGACACAGGCGGGTGGTGCAGAGGTCCGGATCAGGTACCATTTCTTTTTCCTCCCTCAGCCAGGCCAGCGCCTACCTCGACTTGGTCGCAAATCTGGAGCACCGCGGCTTAGGGGAGGCCATGACCCTCCAGCAGTACCAAGTGCTGGGGAAGCCGTGGTAGTGTACATCCCGTCACCACGGCGACCAGGCCCCAGAAGCCCAGCGGAGAGGGCGGGGTCACGGTTGTGCCACGCCCCCGAAACCCGAGCCCGTGGGCTGGGAGAAAAGCCAAGTAGTAAAAGTGGACTAGGATCCAAGAGCGGGGTCCTCTCAGAATAACTAACTACAGCGGATCTAACCTTAACTACCAGAACCGAGGCTGGGGGATAAACAGGTCTTGGGGGAGGGAGGTGAACTGAGAGGTTGAAGTCCTGTTGCCAGGTGAAATTGTAGTTCTCAGTGTTCCAAAGTCTGGGCCAAAGAAGTTTATGGATGAGCAGGTTTGTACTACATCTCCCAAAGTTCCTTGCCAGCCCAAGTTGGTCCACCTCTGGAGCGCTCTGCATTATGGGATATGGAGTTTGAAATGTGGGGAGGCGTGTCCGTGTCCAAAGAGTGGTGTCGGACCAGGACTCGGTTTCCCTGCGGCCTGGGTAGGCTCACGTGTCATTGGCTGAGTGGGGCGGATCTGGTCCCGCTCCTCCCCGCCCCCAGTGACACAATAGCAGCTCCCTCCAAGATGGCGGCGGCGACGGTGGACCCGGGAGCTGGGAACCCGCAGGCTGGAGACTCCTCCGGCGGGGGTACTGGGGGCGGGTTGCCGTCCCCGGGGGAGCAGGAGCTGAATCGGCGCCTGCAGCGCCTGTACCCCGCAGTCAACCAGCACGAGACGCCGCTGCCGCGCTCCTGGAGCCCCAAGGACAAGTACAACTACATCGGCCTCTCCCAGAGCAACCTCCGCGTCCACTACAAAGGTATTGGCCTGTTTGGCTGCGGCGGGGAAAGGCCAGAGCGTCTGCGGGGTGGCTGTACTGCTCAGCTCCTGCCTCGTTGCGTCCCTTCCCCAGGCCGGGTTATCCGAGTTAGGCCTTAGCCCCTGCGGGTGTCCAGGGTGGTGAGGCTGATCAGGCCGAGAGTTGACTGCCTAGTCTGCTCTGACCTGAGACACCTGATGTCAAGACAACTGCAACAAGTGTCCAGACCCAATGCTGGGTTGGACCTTCCACCCTAGGGCTTTCATGCTTGTCCTGGGATAGCTCCAACTCCAGATGGGCCCTTCTTCACTACTGCTTAGTTTCACAGTGTCTGAAGAAAGGGTTGGTCACGTCATTAGCCAGAGACCCATGGGCTTGCTCACTTTCCAGACTGGGCCTGGGTTTTGTGCTAAAGTTGGGGGGTGGGGGGTCTTCAGGCCTGCTTCCTTCTCCCCTGGTCTCCCAGGTGATCTACCTGTATTCTGGAGAGACTATACTGCCAGCAGCACTGGGGACTCTCACATGCACCCACATTGCCTGTATCCTCATTTGGTTTGTATGGGGAACAGGCAGGGCTGCTATTCTTAGGAGGTGAGCCAAAGGTGGTAGGTTTATGTGTTTGCTCAGTTGTGTAATTATTCCTCAGGCTATGTAAGAGCTTCCTTTGGTCATGGAGGGGTGAAGTTGTCATGGAGCAGAGAATAATGAGGACTCCATTTGCATTTCCTCATGCTAATATTTCTTCCTTGCCTTCTCCAATTAGGTCATGGCAAAAATCACAAAGATGCAGCCTCAGTGCGTGCCACCCACCCCATACCTGCTGCCTGTGGCATTTATTACTTTGAGGTGAAGATTGTCAGCAAAGGAAGAGATGGGTAAGCCCCTCCTTATCACCTTCTTTCCCCCAACACTTGAGCTAGTCCCTGTGATCAGAGGCCAAGGTGTCCTGGCCAACACTTATGACTGACTGATGTGAGTTGCAGAGCCACTTGGGTCTAGGCTGCAGAGGGTTGAATAGTGGGCTGCCTCTGTTACCTGACTATGGGCATGGCCTGGTCTAAGCAGCAGCTTTTGATGACAAGGTGCACTGAGGTGGAGGAGGTGACTTCTCTTTAGTGATATTGTAATAAGATACCTTGTAGTTCAGGGAAACAAGTGACAAGTTTACATGAACAATTCATCACCCAGAATGGGGTTTCCCCCCATTAATGTATGGTGTTTGTGGCTTCCCTCCTTTTATACTCTTGCTGCATTCAAGGTTCCTTTTTATGGCATTTAGTCATATAGAGGCCCCAGTAGCCTTCAAAGGGATAGTAGAGTCTTTAAAGCATTCATCAGAGCTGTGGTAGCCACTGGTCTGTCATCTTGGGGAAAACAGCATGCACATGGTCAGAATGAGGTGACTTTGCTGCTCATAAACTTGTTTTTCAGTCCAGGGACTCGAACACCAGTTGGACCAGCTTTAGGAAGGCCCTCATTAAAGTCAGCAGTATGGAGGCTTCTTAATTTAGGGTGATCTAAATAGAGATAGGAAATCAGAAGGGAAATTTTTAATTTTCTTCTTCCTTTTTCTCCCAGTCTCCCCTTTTTCCAGTGATTGTGACACAAAACAGGTGTTTAAATTATTAAATAAAATGGTTGGGATTGTCTGGGACAGGCTTTCCTCATCAGGCCTCAGGACTGGTGTGGGAAGTTTGCCAACCCCTCAGTGACCTTCGTGCCAACTCTGAGTATGTGTACTTGAACAGTCAGAATACTTCCTTTCTCCTAGGAACTGTTCACCTGTGGTACATGCAAAATGGCTCTCCAAGGGGCTACACTGGAGGCAAGAATGCCAGAGTCAGAGTTTTGCCTGCTTCCTCAGTGACATTGTAACATCCTACCTGGGAGGGTTGTATGATAGTGGGAACTTCAGTCTCCTCATCTGCACTGTGGGGAGCTAGGCCAGCATCTAAGCTGCTTTTAACCCCAGAATTCTGTGGTTTGCAAATTCTGATCATGGCAAGCTATTGCATCTTCAACTTTTATTTCTATCTAGTACATTTATAGATGGGAAACTTATATTATTGGAGGGCTTTAAAACTTCTATTTTCTAGGGATCGTTCAGTGGGTTGAGCACTTGCATTGCAGCGCTGAAGTCTGAGGATCAAGTCTGGTCCTGGCTCCAGCCTGGGTGGACCCATATGCTGAACTGGGGTGTGCTTCCCACCCCAGTTCTGTTTGGCTCCTTCTCGGGGGGTGCCTGTCATGTGGGAGGCCCCTGGTTCACTATGGTATGCCTCCCATAAGGAAGGCCCCCTGCCTAGTTCCTGCCGGGCTTGGCCCCATGCCCACCTATGGAATGAAACCATGTCACAACCAATGATGTACAACTGTGGAGACTGCTCTGGGCCCTCCCCCTTTTTTCTGTCTGTCTCTGTCTCTTTCTCTGTCAAAAACAATAAAATACATCTTTAAAAAAAAGTTTCTTGGAAAGCTGGGATGGCTCAGTGGGTTAAGCGCTCACTTTGCAGCCCCGGGGACCAAAGATCGAATCCCAGCCCCGTCCCGTGTGGACCCATATGCTGAACTGGGGAATGCCCCTAGTTTAGTTCTCACTGGGGCGAGACCCCAACCCAGTTCCTGCCCTGTGCAGCCCCGCGCCCACCTGTGGAATGAAACTGTGTGGAAAAACCAATGATGTGCAACTGTGGAGACTGTTCTGGGCCCTCCTTCTCTGTCTCTGTCTCTGTATCTCTCTTTCTGTCAAAAACAATAAAAATAAATCTTAAAAAAAAAAAGTTTCTGTTTTCCCTTTCTACCCTCTGAAAAAAGCACATATACTTAATGTGTTTGAACTAGTGTGAATGAGAATAGCCTCTTAAAACAAACATTGCAAAAACAGTCACAATATAGAGTGAAATATTGGTGCTGGAGTCTCATGTTGTCAAAGAAACTGAGGGGTGTTTCTTAAAACTTATAGGGAGGAAAATGGATTGTTTTCTCTATAATCCTTATCATAGAAAACAACTGAGCTAAAAGAGAAGAGAACAGCAGGAAGGGTTTAAACATTGAGTCCTGGACCTCCTACAACTGGTTTTTAACATTTCAGTTGTAAGTGAATCTTGGTGGAAATGCCCTGAGTTTTGTTAGATTCCCTTACTGTAGTAGGTGTTACCTGGAAATCTAAAGAAAGTTGAGCATCTCCTAGCTTCTGTTCCCAGTATTTTTACATGTGGTAATTATAGTCATTAAGCTGACCTGGAAACCTCAGTTTTAAGAAGGTCACAGGTCATGGATACCTTGGTGGCCTGCTTCAAGTGATCACTGTCAGTTGGCAAGTATATCATTGCCCCCTCATGGCATCTTTATGGAATCCCTTAAAGTCTAATGGCTAGTGGGTAGCTAGTATTGGTATGGGCCAAGTGTGCTTTTGAGGATAACAAAGCAGTTATAGGGCCGATACTGATCAGCTTGTTTCCTTTTTCCTTTTGGTGTTAGAGGTGTGTTTCTGACCTGGGTTTGTTCCAGGGTCAGGGGTTACCAGGTGTGTAGCTTTTCTATATTATCTGGTCTATCTTCACAGCATCTCTGGAAAGTGGATAGAGCAGATGATGACATTCTTATTTTAGGAGTGAGCCCTCAGCCACTGGGATGTTTGGTGACCTGCCCTGGCTGCAGGGCTTAGGGTGTGCAGTAGAGTAGCCTAAGTTGTCAAATATCCTTGCCTGATCCCAAACATGTGTGTCCATACATTTCTTCCATGGGTAGAGCGGTGGAATGTCCGGTTGGATTCTTAGGGGATAGAACTGAAAGGTGCTCAGTGCTAAGTGGGACTAGAGAAGTATGGAATGCACTGGATTGGGCTTGATTGACTTGCCATCCCAGTGAATCTGTAAATTTGTTTTTCTATAGATTTGAGTGTGGACCTCCTTTTTAAAAGGTGTTTATGAACCTAGTTGTCAGTGTCATTGTTTTCCAGAAAGGCCTTTGCTCTGATGATGTCTTTTGTAGAAAAACAAATACCCTAAGCTCACCTAATTTCATTTCAAGGATTCATAGAGTATTTATTCATACCTACTATGTGCAAGGCCCATTCTAGGTGCAGGGAGAACAAAGGTAAAGCCAGCACAGATCAGCCTTGTCCTCATGGAGCATGTGGTCTACTTAGTAGAGAGTGGACCACAATGCTCTCTGTAAGAGGAGGCAGAGCCTGGGCATGGTTTTGGGGAGTGAGGTGGAGTTTCCCAGCAGGTGAGACCTGTTGGACCTAAAATGAGTCTAGTCAGTAACTAGTTTGTTGTCAGGCTGCTGGGCTTCTGGGCACTCCCCAAATAGAAGATAGAGCTGGAAAAGGAGGGACTATGTTTGAGTTAAGATCTTGGTACAGACTGATGGGATTCAGATGTATTTTGCTGAGTCACCAGAGCTGGGCACCCCAGGAACAGGTCTGGTGGGGTGAAGAGACATCAAGCCCTGCCAGTGGTGCCAGGAGATAAGGGCTTTGGGTTGATCTTGTTAGGAAGCCAAGGAAGCCCTGAAGCTGAAGGTCCCTGGGGGAAATGACTTGTTCAGAGTTCATGGACCTGTGGGTGTCCCCAGCAGTTAATGATGACACATGGAGGGTGTGGCTGACTAGGCTGACAGATGCTCTAGTGTGACCCTCAAAATAGACTGTAACATCATCCCAGCAGCAGCGGCCTCCTGACATGTGATGGGTGGCTCTACCCAAGAACAGCAAGCCTGAACTAGAGCATTGGATGGATTTGGGGTGGGGGTGGAGGGCTCTCCTCTGTAGCTGGTGCCTAGGCCCTGCACAGGGGTCTCTGGCCACAGTCAGCCTGCCTTTTGCTTGTACTTGCAGTTGACTTCCTTTGGCCAGGCAGCAGGGCACTCATCCATTAATTCTATATACCACAATGAGGCACCCATTCTTTTGTTTCAGTCTCAGTCCCAGGCCTGGGTTCCAGGAGCCCAGGCATGAGGCCTGTCTAGAGAGGAGGCAGGTATGCCTGTGCACTCAAACTCACAGAATGGTGTAGAAAAGGCCAGTCATGGTGTGTGCTTATACACAGGGGTGGCCCGGATGTTGGACTTCCCCAGATACCTGAGAGTTTGGGAAAAGCTTCTTGGAAGAGGTGATGATAGTGAATCTGGAAAGATGAATTAGAAGGTTCCAGGTGGACAATGTGAGAAGCAGGTGCTCCAGGCAGAAGGAATAGTGCATAAAAAGATGTGGAACACAGAGCATGAGGTAGGTGGGGGCCAGATCAGAGATACCTTGTATGATGTGGCCAAGAAGCATGGGCTTTATCCTGAAGGCAGTAGCAGTGCATAAAGACTTTGGATCTGTTACAGTTTTGAGAGTGGATAGGGGAGAAGAGACTCCGCTGGTCTGGTTCAGCCAGGCTCCTCTGGCTGAGAGCCCTGTCAGTATGGGCTAGTGGCTTTAGGTCTTTGACTCTGGGCCTGGTTTTCCCATAGTTGTCTTTTCCCTCTCTTGGCTGTCCTTTATCCTGCCTGCGCGGTGAGATGTAGAGGTGGGATGCTGAAGACTGGTAGCCAGAGAGGCTTCTCAGAGGTGAAAGGACTCTTGAGTGTGCTGGTGTTTTCTGGTATTTTGGTTTTGCCAAGACAACAATGAAAGACAACGCTGTCCATTATTTTCCATGGAGACCTACAGAGCCACTTGCTCAGTTAAGATCTTACCTGCCAGGGAAGCTGGGATGGCTCAGCGGGTTAAGCTCTCACTTTGCAGCCCCCGGGGACTGAGGATCACATCCCTGCCCCGGCCCGTGTGGACCCATATGCTGAACTGGAGTATATTTCCCATCCAGGAGGCCCCCAGTTCGGTTCTCGCCCCCAGTTCGGTTCTCGCCCCCAGTTCGGTTCTCGCCCCCAGTTCGGTTCTCACCCCCCGGTTCGGCCCCCGGCTCGAGGGGGCATGCCTCCCATGTGGGAGGCTCCCAGCCCAGTTCCTCCTGCCCTGCATGGCCCCTACCCACCTGTGTGGAACGAAACCATGTTGAAGACTGATGTTGCAAAACTATGGAGACTGCTCTGGGCCCTCCCCCTTCTCTCTGTCTCTCTCTGTCTCTGTCTGCCTCTGTCAAAAACAAAATAAATATTAAAAAGAAAAGATCTCATCTGCCATGTTTCTGGTCTAGAGAGCCACTTGAGCTCAGGCCTACCAGCCCAAAGACAGCCTGGGTCTCCTGGGTCTCCCTACTATAGTCTCTGGGCATTGTGCAGTGCTGTTGAGAAGTTTGGTATTCATTTGTGGATCTGGAGAAGGCCTTGTTCTGCTTGCCCTGAAAAGTAGATGCTGTCTACCCAAGGCAGGTACAGATGGCAGTTGTGCCCTGTTTTCTCTGACTTTCCCCCATGCTGATGGCCTGATGGGGTGATGCTGAGCTTTGGGCTGCATCTCTCCCCAGCAACACATTGCATTATTTCTAGAGACGTGCAGTATTTGGGTTGTTGAGTATCTTGGAGTGTTGTATTTCTCACCTGTGTTACGGGTTAAAGCTCAGATCTACTTGGGGGTAGCTCTGGTGTACAGGGTGAGAGGTCTGGAGTCCACTTTTCTGGTAGTGCCTGTTCCTGTGCTGAGTACATCTGGGCTTCCCTCAGACCTTCTTGCTCAGTGTATGTTACCATCCAGGCTCTTAACTGCAAGCTGAGTGGGGAATGTAGCTTCTTTCTTTATAACTGGGGACTTTCTTGGTCAAGGATCAACCTCTAGAGAAATTCCTAAAATTCATTTCATACACCCTCCTGCCCCCATTTTTATTTATTTATTTTTTTCTGGAATGTTTGTTTTTTTCCTTAGATAGGTCATATATAAAGGAGATTGCCTATTAGAGGGGAAGTGGGTGCTCATTGGGTTGGAGCACAGGAGTATGTACTCAGCAGCTTTGCATGGCACAGCATGGTGTGTTATCTTATCCTGGGGCCATTGGGAAGGATTCAGGGGGCCCAGAGTGGTTCTCTGTGGTTATGGGTCAAGTTGGAAAGAAGGGACTGATCACCGGGAAAGAGATGGGTAACACTATCTAAATGCAAGGATGTCCCTCTGCCTCTCTAGAAATCCTGTTCAAAATTCACAGAAAATATCATTGTAACTCCAGGATCTTTAGTATTTTGTTGTAATTGAAATTGTGGCTCTGTTGCTAGAAATGAGGCTAGAGAACTTGATGATAAAACATAATCCATCCCATTTGTCATAAAGAGGCTAGAAAAAGATGCTGTGAACTGTGTAGGGTAGCAGGGCAGGGGCTAGATAAATCTCCTGCACCCTTCTTGGGCTCTCTTCCTCTCCTACCTCTTGGACCTTAGAGATGGCCTGGAATGTCAGGGAAATATACCTTAGGTTCTGGGCCCCTCAGCTTCCATTGCAAATGCTACTGACTGATAACAGCATGTGTTCTTGTCCAGAAGTTTTCTCACTGTGCAGCTGCTTTTTTTTTTTAATTTTTTTATCAAAGTTTCATCATGAGACAAAACTGACTAGCCTTTGGGGCAGGGACAGTTGGAAGATGAGAAGAGGTGGAGAGAGGAGAAGGGCAGTTAGTTGTGCCCAGATGATTTAAGGGCCCAGTTCATGTCTTCCAGAGGACATGGCTGAAGTGGAACTGAACCAGTAAGAAAGAACCAGAGAGGATGGTTTGCTGGGTAGAACAGGTTATAACCCAGTTTACAAAGCCATGTATCTGAAAATGGCATAGACTATTTTATAGAATGCTCTTAATAACTATTGTGCCAGGAGTTTATCAGTAGTTATATTTCCTTTTTTTTTTTTTTAAGATTTATTTTTATTGGTTTTTGACAGAGACAGACAGACAGACAGACAGACAGAGAGACAGAGAGAAGGGGAGGGCCCAGAGCAGTCTCCACAGTTGACAGCATTAGTTTTCCATATAATTTCACTCCACAGGTGGGCGTGGGGCCGTGCAGGGCAGGAACCGGGCCGGGAGGCTCCCACATAAGCCCTGGCAAAAACCAAACTGGGGGCACACCCCAGTTCAGCATATGGGTCCGTCTGGGCCGGAGCCAGGACTTGATCCTCTGGCTCTGGGGCTGCAAAGTGAGCGCTTAACCCACTGAGCCATCCCAGCTTTCCCCTAGATAATTTTTTTTATAAAAAAATACATAGGATCTTTCAATAGCTGACACTTCATTTTAAAAGTAGACCGCACAGAGGATAGAGAGATGCAGGTTTAAACAAATATGGGTTATTGCCATTTTGTATGTTGTATCATTTGAGGTCAGTGAAGAAAATAGAACCATTCCAGATATTTTAAGTAGAAATTGATTTTAATATATGGAATTTTGTGATTTCAAAATAAGTGAACTTGGGGATGGATGCTGGATTGGCTCAGCACATTGAGAGCTCTTCTTGCAGCCCTGGGGTCTGAGGATCGAGTCCCAGCCCCACCCAGTCTGTGTGGACCCATATGCTGAACTGGGGTTTGCCCAGAGTAATCTCCATAGTTGTATATAGTCAGTTTTCAGCAAGGTTTTGGTCCACACAGGGTGGGAACCCCACACGAGAAGCTTGCCCCGGCAAGAACTGAACTGGGGGCCTCCTGTATGGGAAGCATAACCCAGTCCAGCATATGGGTCTACACGGACTGGGACCCGGACTCGACCCTTGGACCCCGGGGCTGCAAAGCCAGCGCTTAACCTGCTGAGCCATCCTGGCTTTCCCAATATTTGTGTTTTGAATGTGGCAGGTTCTGGAAAGTCAAGGCTTGGTACTTGAGATTCTTTCTGCCCTTTAGGGAAGGAGCCAGAATGCAGGGTGTGTGAGTATACTGTCTAGGGCCACCCAAGGTAGCTTATCTGCCCCTGTCCTGTCTTGTGGGCTCTATGGGTGTTTTACTAAACATTTTATTTTTATTGTTTTTGACAGAGAGAGAGAGAGGGAGACAGAGAGAGAGAGAGAGACAGAGATAAGGGGGAGAGCCCAGAGCAGTCTCCATAGTTGAACATTATTTTTCGATATAGTTTTGTTCCACAGGTGGGCGTGGGGCCACGCAGGGCAGACACTGGGCTGGGGCCTCCCACATGGGAGGCATACTTCTGTGAGCTGGGGTCTCCTACATGGGAGGCACACCCAGGGTGGGAGCTGAACCCGGGACCTCCCACATGGGAAGCTCGCCCCATTGAGAACTGAACTGGGGGCAGACCCCAGCTCAGCATATGGGTCCACATGGGCAGGGGCCAGGATTTGATCCTTAGACCCCAGGGGTGCAAGACAAGTGCTCAATCTGCTGAGTCATTCCCCGCATCCCTGCCCTGGGTGTTTTGATGGTGCTGGTGGGCAGTGGATGCCTGAGGGTCTCTGAACTCAGAACAGTCTTCCTCCCTGCAAGCACATCCTGACTCAAACCCCCTTTGCCTTCAGGCTTGTTCTTCCTTGGATGGTGCTGATGCTGGGTTCATTTCATCTGTAATTGCCCCTGCTCTCATTGGGGGCCTTCACAGAGTTGGCTCCTGGCAGAGGGATAGGGTAAGGGTGTGGTTGCTGGAGGAGCAATTTGCACACAGTAACCAGTGTTACAGACTGTGGCTTTAAGCAGGCCCAGCACCAAATATTAGCCCTCATTTCAGACCTAAATGTCAGTTGGTGTTTTTCCTGAAATGTCTCCCAGGGACCATTTTATAACCATGGTCCCTGAGATCGCTTCTGTTGTGTAGGCTGTTGATTTCTTTATCTGGGGCAGGTTCTGATAGGAACAAGATTGCCAGCCTGTTGAGCTGTGGCTAAGGTGTTAGGTGTCAAGATGAAACTGTCAGGTGAGATTCCAGTAACTCCTCCAGGGTCTGGGGCAGCAAGCAGGGGTAGTGGTGACTGGCCCTTTCACTAGAGAATGGCAGCAGAGCTGTACCTTCCCTCGTATCCCCCAAAAGCCACCAGCTCTGAGGCTGAGGACTTTGTCTCTTATCTCTTTTCTCCTCTTTGTCACTCACTACCAGAGCTCTGTGGGTCTAGAGCCATCCAGTTGATAGATCATTTAAAATGATCAGGTCCCATAGTCATTGGTTCATGTATCTTATGAAACATTTATTAAAAGTGCCTATGTGCTTGCTAACCCATAAAATCTACCTTCCCTCTAAGAAGAAGTTGATAAATAATAAAAAAAGCTAGGTCTGTGGTTTTCATTCTTGCTGTTTGCTTACAGTGAGGGACTTCTGGTCCTGATGTGAGGCTGCCAGAATACTCTGATGCTTGCTGTGTTTTGTGCCAAGGTGTACTTGTCTCATTCGGAAAAGCCAGATGAGGTTCATGCTGGCATTCAGAGCCTTAGGGTGTTCTTGGTGACTCTTTGAGTATATGTATGGTAAAATACATATAACATAAAATATGCCATTTAACCATTTTTTAATTTTTTAATTTTAACCATTTTTTTAAATTCTTTTCTAAATTTATTTATAGAGAGTAATTATTTTATCTTCAGTGCATATTTATTTTTATTTTATTTTATTTTTGACAGAAAGAGAGAGAGATACAGAGACAGAGACAGCTAGAGAACTAAACTGTGGGACTCCCCATTTCAGCATGTGGGTCCGCCTGGGCCAGAGCCGGGATCCGATCCTCGGTCCTTGGGGCTTCAAAGCGAGCGCTTAACCCGCTGAGCCATCCCGGCTTTCCCAAAAAGAATTTTTTTTTTTTTTTAATAGTTAGTATCTTTTTTTATTTTATTTTATTTTTTTACTTTTGAACTGATCTGGGGGCCTCACCGCGTTCGGGAAGCACACCCCAGTTCAGCATGTGGGTCCACCTGGGCTGGAGCCGGGATTCGATCCTCGGTCCTCGGTCCTCAGGGCTTCAAAGCGAGCGCTTAACCCGCTGAGCCATCCTGGCTTTCCCTAACCATTTTTTAAAGATGTATTGTTTGAGAGGTGAGAGAGAGAGAGAAGGAAGGAGGGCCCAGAGCAGTCTCCATAGTGGAACATCGTTAGTTGTGACAGTTTCATTCCACACAGGTGGGTGTGGGGCCATGCAGAGTGGGAACTGAGCTGGGGGCCTCTCACTTGGGAGGCAGGAACCTTTGCCATCATCCTGGTGGTTACCAGTTGTGCTTCAGTCCAGCATATGGGCTTGCCTGGGCTGGGGCTGGGATTTCATCCCTGGACCTTGTGGTTAGAAGACAAGTGCTCAACCTGTTGAGCTATCCTAGTACAGTATCCCTATTTTAACCATTTTTAAATGATTCATTCATGATATTTATTACATTCACAATGTTATGCAGTCATCACCACTATCTAATTCCAAAACTTTTCCAGCACCCCAAACACAAACTCTGTACCTATTAAACAATAACTCTCCATTTCTCCCTCCTCCCAGCCCGTGGTAACCTCTTACCTACTTTGTCTCTATGAATTTGCCTAGATTAATTCATATAAGTGCAGTCATACAATATTTGTCCTTTTATAAAAGTCTGGCTTCTTATTCCACTTAGCATAATGTTTTCAAGGTTTATCTGTGTTGTAACCTATATCAGAATTTTATTCCTTTTTATGGCTGTATGTATATACCACATTGTTTAAACCCATTTATCTGTTGATAGACACTTGGGCTTCTACCATTTTTTGACTCTTCTGAATAATGGATTGATGAACATTGACATGGGGTGCAAAGCAAGCGCTTAACCTGCTGAGCCATCCCGTCTTCCCCTGGGATTTTCTGTATATGGTATCATGTCATCTGCATATAGTTTTGTTTACTCCTTCCGAATTTGAACGCCTTTGATTTCTTTTTCTATCTAATTACTTTAGCTAGAACTTCCAGTACAATGTTGAATAGCATCTATATTCATGAGGTATATTGGTTTATAATTTCCTTTTTTTTTATTTTATTTATTTATTTATTTATTTTTTTTATTGTTTTTGACAGAGAGAGAGAGAGACAGAGAGAGAGAGACAGAGAGAAGGGGGAGGGCCCAGAACAGTCTCCGTAGTTGCACATCATTGGTTTTTCCACATAGTTTGATTCCACAGATGGGTGGGGATGCACAGGGCAGGAACTGGGCCGGGGTCTCACCCCAGTGAGAACTGAACTGGGGGCACTCCCCAGTTCAGCATATGGGTCAGCAGGGGCTGGGGCCGGGATTCGATCCTCGGTCCCCGGGGGCTGCAAAGTGAGCGCTTAACCCACTGAGCCATCCCGGCTCCCCTTCTTTTCTTTTGATACCTTCATGGTGACCTTTTTTTTTTACTTTTGTAGGGTCTACTTCATTTGGGCTAGCGTCAGGATATAGCACATTTGCAACAGTACACAGACATTATTCTGCCAAGAATGGAAGTCTCTAGATCAGAGCTTAGGAGCCCTTTGGTCCAGTCATTCCTCTTCTGATAGGGAACCTGAGATGTGGGGTGAAATCCAAGACCCACAATACTGAATTTAGCTGCAGTATCTGAGACTAGCCTTCAGAGTTGGGGTTGTCATCTCTGGACCCCTGCTGCAGAGTGTTCCTATCACTTTAAAACTCTTCAGATACTTCTCTTCAGGAGGCTAGAAGGAACTGTCAGACGGTTGTCAAAGATTACCCTGTGTGGAGTACTCCAAATGATCTCTTAGGACTGGGTGGGGGATTATAGTAAAGGGGTGGTCTCCCCTTAGGCCTTGTACATCTTTGGAGGATGTGAGAGCCCAGAGGTCTGATTTCTAAGGTCCTGTCCTCTGTCTACCACCAGGCCTGCCCGGGTCGTGGAAGAATCCCTAGTCAGTTGGAGCTGTGCTGATCCTGTGTCACTGCATCGGGGTCTCCTAAGTGTGTGCTCTGGGTCATGCTTAGTACACACCAGGTGCCATGGGAACTGGAGTCCCAGCTTCTCAGGGAGCTGGTGTATTGATGAGTTGAACATGACGGCTGGATCACCCAAGGTGTCCCTTTGGTTCTGAAATGGGTGAGAGCCAACAACCTCTTCAGTATGTGGCCATCAGCTGACTCTTGAAATTTTTCTGTGACTATCATAGTAATTTTTGTTAATTGTTGAAAATCTGGAAAAACCAAAGAGAGAAAAGAATTGAAGCTGATGATTGTGCGCACATCTCTCCTCATACTGCAGCAGTTTCAGCAGACATTTGCTTTTATGGGCAGTTCAGCAGAGCAGGGTGGAATGAACTGCAGAAGCCACCAGTTCATTTTCTTTTTTTTTTTTTTGATTTATTTTTTTTAAAGATTTATTTTTTATTGGTTTTTGACAGAGAGAGAGACAGACAGGGAGAGACAGAGAGAAGGGGGAGGGCCCAGAGCAGTCTCCACAGCTGACATCAGTTTTCCATATAGTTTCACTCCACAGGTGGGCGCGGGGCTGTACAGGGCAGGAACTGGGCTGGGAGCCTCCCACATAGGCCCCGGCAAGAACTGAACTGGGGCACACCCCAGTTCAGTGTATGGGTCCACCAGGGTCGGAGCCGGGATTCGATCCCTGGTCTCCGGGGCTTCAAAGCGAGCACTTAACCCACCGAGCCATCCCAGCTTCCCTCACCAGTTCATTTTCAAGGCAGGTCATTCTCCAGGGCCCCAGTTGGCCCCCATTGCCTGCAATGTATGGTGAGAGCCTTAGTGTGGACCTGGTTATTTGCTCAGCCAAGGGCCTTCACTGCAACTGCTGCTCCTCCTCCATCCTGTTCTTTGGCAGATCTCAAATCAGCTTGGCCTGAGCAGCACCTACTTGCTGCTCTCATCTCTCTGCAGCCCAACAGACGCAAAGTCACTCTCCTAGCTCTAGCTTGCATTGTGGTTTTGTCAGTAAAGGGGAGAAATTGAGAAGGTAGAGGCTGACTCATGGCCTCACTTCCATGAGGAGGTCATCTGTTGTCCCTTTCCACTTACTGGCTGTTTTACCTGTTTGACAAATGATATTTCTTCTGCATTTTGTGAGGGAGTAAATAATTTTCTTCCCAGGCTCCTCAGCTATATCCTACTTCTTCTTTTTTTTTTTTTAAAGATTTATTTTATTATTTTTTAACAGACAGAGACAGACAGAGAGAAGGGGGAGGGCCCAGAGCAGTCTCCATAGTTGGCAGCATTAGTTTTCTATATAGTTTCACTCCACAGGTGGGTGTGGGGCTGTGCAGGGCAAGAACTGGGCCAGGAGCCTCCTGCATAGGCCCCGGCAAGAACTGAACTGGGGGCACACCCCAATTCAACATGTGGGCCCACATGAGCCAGGCCCAGGATTCAATCCTCGGTCTCCAGGTCTGCAAAGCAAGCGCTTAACCTGCTGAGCTATCCCAGCTTCCCCAAGATATTCTGCTTCTTGAAGAGAGCCCTAGTGGAGACGTGAAGTGTAGGGGAGCTAAGCTATGTCTTTTCCAGATGATCAAGGCAGTCTGTGTCTGTTAGTGTTCCTAGTACTATCTGACTCAAAGGAAGCAAGTGTTCACCTTTCTGCTTAGCAATCCCAAGTAAACAGGCATATGTTTTCAGATGTCCCTTGAAGAATGGCCTCCTTTCTTTTACCAGATTACGATTTTAGTAGAGCCTCCAGTGCATGCATTAATGGGCAGTGAGGTTGGCCAGTCATCTACCAAAGCCCTCCCGGCTCTGTTCCCAGGTGCTCCTTTGTCTGATCATGTTCAGTGGCTGCACTGAGGGCTCTCTGGAATAAGCCATGTGATGTGCCCTTGGGCTCATGGGGAACTCAGAGGCAGAGGTTAGATTTGAATCTGGGTGTCTGTTATATTTGCTGTGATATAGATGTGTTTCCTGTTCAGATATTTATGGACAATGTAAATGCCAGGCCTAGGACAGAGCTGGAGAGAGCTGCTATTTACTGACTGACTGGCTGAGCACTTGGGCTCTAGAGTTTCCAAGTAGTTCTCAGAGAATTGTCTCCTTCCTTTTTTTTTAAGATTTATTTTATTGTTTGAGAGAAAGTCAGAGAGAGAGAGAGAGAAAGAGAGAGAGAGAGAGAGAGAGAGAGAGAGAGAGAGAGAGAGAGAGAGAGAGAGAGATGGAGGGAGGGCCTAGAGCAGTCTCCACAGTTGTACATCATTAGTTGTGACATAGTTTTATTCTACACAGGTGGATGTGGGACCATGCAGGCAGGAACCAAACTAGGGACCTCCCACATGGGGTCAAGAACCTTTACCACCATCCAGGTGGTTGGTTACCAGTTGTGCTGCAGTTCAGCAAATAGGTTTTCATGGTCCAGGGCCAGGGCCAGGGCCAGGGTTTGATCTCTGGACCTCGAGGTTGCAAGGCAAGCTCTCAACCTGTTGAGCTATCCTAGCATCCTCGATAATTTCCCTTTCTTTGGTGACTGTGTTGGGCAGTGTCCTAGGAAGCTTTTCCTCCACCCATTAAGTTCCCTGTGTTCTTTTTTTTTTTTTTTAAGATTCATTTTATTGTTTTTGACAGAGAGACACAAGGGGTTGGGCCCAGAGCAGTCTCCATAGTTGTATGCCATCAGTTATCGACATGGTTTCGTTCCACACAGGTGGGTGGGGTCCGCCCAGGGTAGGAGCTGGGCTGGGGGCCTCCTGCATGGGGAACACACCCCAGTTCAGCATATGGGTCTGCATGGGCCATGGTCGGGATTCGATCCTTGGTCCCCAGACTGCAAAGCATGCACTCAATCCGCTGAGTCATCCTGGCTTCCCCAAGTTCACCATGTTCTTAAGCGTTCTATCTATGACTCTTCATCCCCATTGCTCCTATCCTTGTCTTGTCCTATCAACTTCATTGGATGATTTTGGTAACCTCAAGTTTGGCCTTTTCAATCCAGATCTCAACTATTTTATCAGCTGTACCCTTTCTAAACTATTTCTGTGCTTCCCATTGACCTTGCATGAAGTTTAGACTCCTTAAGCTAGCATGTAGGCTGTCTGAGACTAGCTCGTATTTCCTTTCCAGGCTGTGACCCAGCCACACTGAACTTGTCTCAGTTCCTTGACTATGGGGTTGCTTTCTTGCCTCTGTGCCTTAGCACACTATGCTGCTGCTGCATGGAACACACTCCTCTTTTCCTCTCATCTTTGATAGCTTTACTTTCTCTGGAAAATCCCTGGGTCATTGTGTCCTGATTCTTTGGCCCGCCCCTTACTTTTTAAAAAAGATTTATGTTATTGTTTTTGACAGAGACAGAAACAGAGAGACATTCAGAAGGGAGAGGGCCCAGAGCAGTCTCCATAGTTATATGTTGTCCATTTTTCAACCTGGTTTTGTTCCACACAAGTGGGTGGGGGCCGCACAAGCAGGGAACTGGGCAGGGGGCCTCCTGCATGAGAAGCAGGTCCTTGCGAACTGGGGGCCGAAGCATGTCCCAGCGAGCACTGAACTGGGGGTCTGCCATGTGGGAAGCACACCCCAGTTCAACATGTGGGTCTGCACGGGCTGGGGCCAGAAGAACTCGATCCTCAAACCCCTGGCTGCAAAGCAAATGCTTAACCATCTGAGCCATCTGGCACCCCCCACTCCCCCACGGCCTCTGACTTGACACTGGAAACTGTTGGAAGGTATGGTCTGAGGCTTCTATCCTTGAGTCCCCAGCACCATACTTGTGGCTCAGAGGATCCTTTTGGAATGAGTGAATGCAGAGGTCTCTATAAAGCAGGGGTGGCCAACAAGTCGATCGCGAGGCCAATTTTGGTTGATCGTAGATCGCTTGCAATGTCTGTGGTGGAATTCCGTGTACCATGGACTTTGAAGTGATTGTAGAAGACAAAACTTTCTAGCAATAGTTTAATGCATTCTGGGAATTTGCCAAGGTCATAAATTCCTAGAATTCTGACAGCCTGACACTGTGATCTCCGCCCACCCAGACAATACATTTTGACTTATGTGTTACACTTGTCACCGAACACAATGCGTGAACGCAACAGTTACGACTCGACTCACTGAAGAACACAGTCAGTTAGCTTGAATATTTGGTAGTGTCATACGGTAGCTTCTTTTCTTTTGTATTAACAGTATTATTATCAATCAATATTACTTATCCTCGGTGACCACGTTGAGTTTCAATTTTTCTTCTGTTTAAAATGTAAGTACCTTTTCTTTGTTTTAAATTGAATTGCTTTTCTTACCTATCTATTTACTTGATAAGTGAGCATTCTCGGCAACAGATCTCTAAACTGCGGTCATTACACTGAGAGAAAAATGAGGGACAGTATTACAAATATATTAGGAATAACAATAATTCTATTTAAATTAAGAAGTCAGTATTGTAAACCGTAATAAATATATTGTAACTTTAACATACTTCTTGT